>JAJMIF010000120.1:0-16892 GCA_030583505.1 Sugiyamaella castrensis
CCATCACCATCAGATCCAGCATCAGCATCAACATCAGCATCAGCATCAGCATCAGCATCAGCATCAGCATCAGCATCAGCATCAGCATCAGCATCAGCATCAGCATCAGCATCAGCATCAGCATCAGCATCAGCATCAGCATCAGCATCAGCATCAGCATCAGCATCAGCATCAGCATCAGCATCAGCATCAGCATCAGATTCAGCATTAGCATCAGTATCAGCATCAGTATCAGCATCAGTACCAGTACCAGTATCAGCATCAGTAGCAACATTAACAGCAGCACTAACATCATCGGCATCATCATCATTTGAACCAGCTTCCACATCGGAATCAATATCAGAATAATTCTTATCAACATCATCATCAGACTCCATTATCTCACCTATAACTCCAGTTTCACCGTGGTTGTTATCCGTATCCTTAGAATCTCTCTCTAATGCCTCCTCAACATCTCTTAATGATGTCAATGCAGAAAAAAAAGCAAATCGAATATTATTTTCTTGGAAATATTTTGCCCAGATCTGCCTTTGCTCTAATGTCAACAAATCTGCTTTATTAATCAAAAGTAAGTTTCGCTTCCTTGAATCTAATTCTTTAACATAGTTTTCTAAATCAACTGATCTGAATAAAAGTGGATTCCTTGCATCTACAATTTGAACAACTAAATCAGATCGGTCAATAACTCGCCACAGTTGTCTCCAAACCTCAATATTCCTTTCAAATGGTGTAAGTAAAAGATCTTCATTCTCTTGTAAACTAGCCAACCCTCTTCTCCATTCTAAAAAGGCATCTTTTTCTAATCTGTCCAATTCTGCACCTTTCATATCTGATGTCCAAAAAGGTCTTCTAGGAACTGTCAACTTGCCAGTATTCTCAGCATGTATTCTTTCAAGATCATCTTGTTCCTCTTGCGATAAAAGATATGCATTAAGGTTTCGACGAGCACCACCCAGATCATTACTATTACTAGACGACCCACCCTGATTGATAATTCGAATATTGGCTGTTCTCTCGGTGGTAAAATCTGTATCAGCCAACTCAGCAGTAGATAAAAACTCATCCAGAGCTCTTTCCTGAGTGACAGATCTCAACTTAACCCAACTAGCTTCTTTTGATCCGGTGGATCCTTCCATATCTGTAGTATATCTTGTTTCACCATCATCATTAATATATCTCGAGGCCTTACGAGCTTTCTGCTTCTGGTTTATAAGTGCTCTCCCTAAGCCGGTAGCATTCTTTGCATTTGCTCTTTGTTTAGAACCTGGTTTAGGACCTAATGGTACTCCAAATCCTTTTGCCTAATAGATTGTTAAAAAATAGTTCTCTCTTTGGCTTCTGCCGCAGCTATTCTTCTTCGATAACTAGGACGTCAGAGTACTCGCTTCGCTCGAGATCCTGTTCAGACCAGACCAGTTGATCTTCGAGTTGAACCGATGATCTCCTGTCCGAAACTTGCTTCGCTCGAAAGAGAATCATACCATTCCTGTCATTACTTACAACCATGATATTAATATAAATAAATGAGAATATGAATTAAAAATGAAACGAACTCCAGGAATTCGTTGATTTAGTTACTATAAATTTATTTTTCATTTTGACCATTTTTTTCCTGCCTGCATGCTCGCTTAATACGCTTATCAAACAGCCTTGCAATGCGCCGCACAAATGCATGATCATTGTAGATCTTTATTTCTAATGATCAAAAACGGCCACCTATTGAACTAGATGTAGTAGACTCATGTAGAGGACCCTCAACTTCTTCTTCACTACCCTTGCCCTATGGCATGTCTACATATACTATTTGTGTTTGTTTATTATTATTATTATTATTATCATTGTTCTAGTCCAGTAGTTCTCTATCTTAGTTATGAAATACAGAACTATTCCCGAGGTTCACTACCTTTTAGCTAGTCAGTTGTTATTGGTCCTAGACCGAATACCCAGTCATTGCTGTCAATATTTCTGTGTCGACCGGTACACCAATTGTACGACGTCACATTTCAGGATTACGCATAAGTGGCCGAGTTTGCTAGTAAGTTATGCGTTTTAGTAATAATAATTTCTCTCAACCATGTCCAGGTTTAAAGTATAAAAATGTAGCAATCTTACTATTTCAGTTCCATGGTCAGGTACCTATTATTCGGATGCTCTTTCACTCGAGCGTAGTTCTGTTTTAAAGATGAAGAAGCCATGGATTTTTACAGTTCATGGAGAAGGTGAAGAAGATAGTAATGCAGTGGTTCAAACAAAAGACAACAATGGAGATGTAGAAGTTATAGTAATAACAGACGAACCAGCTCAATATGGAACCTCCATAACTATAAAGTGTGATGAATCAGGAACAATTCTTGAGGGGGTTCTCAAAGATAGTAAAAACTATATGCCGGATGATCAATTTTATAGAACAGTAGAATACGTATTATTAGGGATTTATCACCCAGTAGAACAGGATTCTTTTTATGATTCTATTAAGTTAACATGGTCTCATGGTCCCACACAACAACTTGTTCTAACGATAAAACAAATATATTCCATGGATAAAAATCAGACTACGGCGACTATTATATTGGGACAAGTTAATTGCAAATCAGTTTCTATTGGATCAAGTCAGAAAGCTCTTGTTAATCTAATTGATATCAATTCACAATTCTATAACAATGTAATGGTGGGATGGAATCGAGAGTTACAACGAAAACAAATTGAGTGCGAGAGATTACAGAAGCAAATTCAAGAGTTAATAATTGCAAAGAAAAATTATGATGAGGAAATAATTAGCCGATTTTCATTACTATTAAATAGTAAAAAGGCTAGAATTAGCCAATTATTAGAGCTACAAGGAACAGAAGTAAAAACGAAAACTGAAGATCAGAATATAGCTGTTAAGCAGGAATCAAGTTATGGTATACAACCCAAACTTGAAGAGGAGAATGATACAGAAAATGATGAACCTGTAATAAAACAGGAAGAATTAGATGACGAGGCTGGTGATCCAACACCTGAGCGTCATGGCGACGACGACGACGACGAGGGTGACACGACAGCTGATGATGACTAGACATGACGGTCAAGTTTCCAGAATGTCTCTAACGGCTGATTTTATGGTTCTTTCATTGAAAAAATCGCTGAAAAACACGACCTTTGAGCATACCCACTAGAAATACCGTTGAGAAGCCAGTATTTTCTATCGGGTAAGTTATATGATCAGAATGATATGGATTAATCAGGTACATGACACACTTTAATAGTCGTGGTTTCTGACGGTCTCCTTGTTCAAGCTGAACGACACAGACTCTGTTTGATAATGGACACCACCTATTGGCCATTGCGTTCATCCCACTATGATATTGTCATGCACTATGATTTCAGCTGTAACTGTTATGCCAAATAATAATCAACTGTAATGTTACTTATAACTATACCTCAGGCCGGCCTCTGCCTCTGGCGCTCTGGCGGCTCTGGCTTAGCCCCAAACCCCTAGATCTTAATGCACTCGAGAATTATCTCGTTAACAAGTTAAATACATTAACTGCTACAGCTAAGTATAACTGCTTAAATTAATTTGGGTATTACGTTGTTTCAGTGTCAACCTTAAGTTTATATTAATTGGGTTAGGGCAAATGATTAAGTGGGAGCTTGTCATAGCGGATCTTACAAAACTTTCTGGCCACAACTGAGACAAACAGGCGTGCAGCAAATATATGGCTAGCTAAAGTAATTATATGGCAAAACAGAGCAAGCAAGCGCCTGTCGTTGCCCAATTTCTTGGCACAAAGTCAACCTTAAACCAAGGTCGTGTCTCTTTTAGTTTGGCCAGTTCTGCCAGTTCGGCCAGTTCTGCCAGTTCTGCCAGCTCAACCAGTTCAACCAGTTCAACCAGTTCAACCAGTTCTGCCAGTTCGGCCAGTTCAACCAATTCAACCAGTTCTGCCAGTTCAGCCAGTTCAGCCAGTTCTGTCAGTTCTGTCAGTTCAGCCAGTTCTGTCAGTTCTGTCAGTTCAGCCAGTTCTGTCAGTTCTGCCAGTTCTGCCAGTTCGGCCTAATTACTACAGCAAACAGCTGTTGGAATGGGGTCTATGCAGGTAGATTCCCCTGTTCCCCTTCTGTTCTGCCTCCGGCGGCTCTGTTGCGCACCCGATATCTCGTTCATTGCGGCTGGTAGTTGTGGTTCTGGCGGCTTTTCATTCGGGTCCAATCAGTATAGTTTCTCGAGTATAGTGAGAGCTAGGGGTTTGGCTGAGTAGCCGGAGGCATCGTCAGGTGTAGTTAACGAGGTCTGGTGCTGACAACGAAAAAGATAATAAGGGAGCAAATTGAGGCAGGATCCAGTCCAAGCTTAACAAGAGACTAACAAGACTCACAAGACTCACAAAATTCTCACAAGAGACTGCATGCAGCCTTACAATTGAAGCCGGCCGGCCATTTGGTAACCCTTTTTTAGTTAACAACATATATTAAATTTGGACGATTAAATTAAAATTCTTTTCCCCTTTTTTTCCCAATCATTTCCTAGTTTGGAACGAAAGAAAAGATTTGCATTACCATTTCCTGAAAGCGTTATTATTTACTGTTTACTGTTTCTATTTATATATACATACAAAGAGGAAAGTGAGCTACGGGGGTTTGGGAATGTTAAAACCAAACAATGCTCTTTAAGTTTAAATTTTAACATTTAAACTTAAATGAGGAAATTGTTTAGAAAATATGTTTGAGCGAAATGGGGAGAAGAGAGGATCAAAAAGAAATATATATATAACATGTAACAAGTAGTTTTTATTTCATTGTTCATTGTTTGTAGGTGCTATGTGCTAGCAAAGGACGGGGACTCGTCAGGGAGAACCTAATAATAATTGTTAGCGTTTAGAGCTACATTGCTACAATTAATAATTGGGTGGTTAAATTATTATAATCTATAAGAGAAAAAAGAAAAAAAGAAAAAAAAAACTGTACCGGTACAGTAGTTGTAGTTACTATGTTAAGATTGAACAGAGCTAGGCGGACCCTTAGCTCTCTGGCAGAGCTCTAGAACCTGCGTCCGTGAAGCGTTCAATTGGGAAGTGGTTACCATAACCATGAGTTCCGAGCGCAGCAAGGGAATCAGGCAGGGTCTGGGGTGGGCCCCAGACACCGGAGGTAAGACTAAGAAGGCGGCGGTGAGGACAAGAAAAACTAACGATGATAAAAAGGGGATAGGGGGGAGGGAACTTGCATGTTCGTGCACACCATGCTTAAGGGCAAACGGACCACGCTAAGCTGCTGCTGCTCTGCTGCTGCTGCTAGTGCTACGTTAAGTTAACGTTAACTTAACGTTGTTAACTGTTAACTTAACATGTTAACGTTACTGCTAACTTATTGCTGCCACTAACTTACCGCTAACTGTTACTGGTGCTGCTGCTACTGCTCTGCTGCTACTGCTACTGCTGCTACTGCTACTGCTGCTACTGCTGCTAACGTTAACGTTAACTAACTAACGTTAAATTACAGCTGTGCTACTGCTGCTACGGCCTGCTTCCCAAACTTCTAACTCACTTGTTTAAGTTTACTAACTATTAACTGTTTCCCAATATTGTAGATTAGCGTTACCGAAGTAACTTTACTGCGCGGTGGGCAGGCTGTAAGTTTTACCTACATATAATTAATTAGTTTAAATTTAACTTGTTTAATTTATATCTCTGTTTGTACTGAATCTATATCTAAACTTCTACTTATACACTTCACTTTTCATTTCAACTTTTGTCAACTTTGTCAACTTTTGTCAACTTTGTCAACTTTTGTCTACTTTTTGTCCACTTTCAAGTTTGAATTTTTTTATTTATTCTTTCTATTTCAGGAGAAAGAAAGTCAGTCGCTTGACCTTGTTCACTTCACTTGAGCTTCGTTCACTTGGACAGTTTGCTACATATATAGATTCATATATATATATTATATTATATTTGAATTGTTTTGGAATTGTGTTTTTCAGTTTTATTTTTCAGGTGATTTTTCTTTTTCTTTTTCTTTCTTTCTCTTTTAAAAAGGATATCTAGATTGGTCTTTTTCGTACACTCGTTTATTTCTTTCATTCTTTCAAACATTCGTTTTGTATTTGATTTGATTTGATTTGATTCATCGATCAATTATTCATTCGTTAATTCATTCGTTTTATTGGTGGTTCAATTGTTCGACAATATCATTCGTTAGAAGTAAAACTCTACCATTCGCTATATATATATAAGGGTTTCTTTTCATCTGTAAGATCTATCTGGAACGAAATAAAACTCAAGTTCTATTACTATCAATTGGATATTTAGGATTAGTTTACGGGATTTTCTCTTAGGCGCTTAAACTCTCTCTGTATATTTTGGTGGCTCATTTGACGCGATCATTTTACACGTGCCGACACATTTTAAGGGGGTGCATTTCTTCTCCCAATTTACCAAAACAGCTTCTCCCCCCCTGAAAGGTCTCAAGAACAACAAGAACAACAAGAACAACAAACAAACACGATTATTGAAATCGTGAATAAAAGATAGAATAAATTTCGGTCGTTGGCAACACTATTTGGTTTGGATCTTTACTAGGATCATATCATTCTTTTTGGATCTGTCTATTGTTCGTTCATTTCAAAACGCGTAATGATCTCATCTTCTCAAAAATTTCTATCATCATCATCGTCTTCTATAAATAATAATATCATGCCTTATTCTCCAATGTCTCAATACGATTTACCTTTCACTCCAATGTTACCATCTCAACTCCTTCTCGGTTCACCATTTCAACCAGGAACTCCAGCAATTGGTCAATTTGGCACTTTCCCTGGCTCATCATCAATGGCTTCTGCTGCTGCTGCTGCTGCTGCTGCCGCTGCCGCTGCATCAACAGGAAATTCAGGTGGTCCTGGTAATAATATTCTTGGTACTCCTGCTGCCGCTGCTGCTGCTGCTGCTGCTGCAAATTATATGCAACAACAACAATATTATTCTTCTCAAATAGAACTCGAAAATCATTCAAGAACTGTTTATTTAGGTAATGTACCAACTGAAACAACTGCTGAACAAATTTTAAATCATGTCCGATCGGGTATCATTGAAAATATTAAATTAATCCCTGAAAAAAACTGCGCATTCTTGTCATTTTTAGATCATTCTTCAGCTGCTCATTTTCATGCTGATGCGGTTCTTAAAAAATTATCTTTAAATGGTCAAGATATTAAAATTGGTTGGGGCAGGTCCTCACCAGTTCCTTCGGCTGTATCATTAGCTGTTGCTCATGATGGTGCTTCAAGAAATGTTTATTTAGGTAATTTGCCTGATGATATTGGTGAAGAAGCAATTTATAATGATTTATCAAGGTTTGGTTCTATTGATACTATTAAATTAATTAAAGAAAAAAATATAGGATTTGTACATTTTTTAAGTATCTCTACTGCTTCAAAAGTTGTTTCTCAATTATCTTTACAACCAGAATGGTCAAATCGTAAGGTCTATTATGGTAAAGACAGATGTGCGTATATTTCTAAAACGCAACAACAAAATGCTGCTCAATACTTAGGAATTGCTCCAGGGTTTGAACATATATTAGCTAATGTTGATCGGGAATTATTATCTTCAGCTTTAGCTCAACAATCGGCTGCTGCTGTAGCTGTTGCTACAACTGCTGGTGGTGCTAATAATATTGGTAATAGAACTATTTATTTAGGAAATGTTCATCCTGAAACAACGATTGAAGAAATTTGTAATGTTGTTCGGGGGGGTCTTTTACATAATATAAGATATATTCCTGAAAGGCATATATGTTTTGTTACATTTATTGATCCAACTGCTGCTGCTCAATTCTTTGCTATGGCAAATATTCAAGGTTTATCAATTCATAACAGAAGACTTAAAGTTGGCTGGGGTAAACATTCTGGTCCATTATTAAATGCTATTTCTTTGGCAGTAACTGCTGGTGCTAGTAGAAATGTTTATATTGGAAATATTGATGATAATTGGCCTGAATCAAAATTAAGACGCGATTTTGCTGAATTTGGTGAAATTGAACAGATTAATTTTTTACCAGAAAAATCTTGTGCGTTTGTTAATTTCACCGACATTACAAATGCTATTAAAGCAATTGAGGGTATTAAAGAAAAAGAAGAATATAAACAATTCAAAATTAATTTTGGTAAAGATCGATGTGGAAATAGTCCAAGAGTACAACAACAACAGCAACAAGATCAACAACAACAATTACAACTGCAACAACAACAACAGCAACAACAGCAACAGCAACAACAACAGCAACAACAAGCGAATCTTAATGGAGGAGGAATACAATTTTTTAATGGATTGGCTCAGCAACAACAACAGCATCAACAACAATACTATCTCGATACATTAAATAGTCCTGTTATTTCTGATTCGAATATTTCTTTTGGAAGTGGTGACATTAAAAGTGATATTAATGGTGGAGGAAGTATTCGAAGTAATCTTAATTCACCGTCCATGGTGACTGCATCATCTGGCAGCCATGTTTTGGCCCAATATTTATCCCAAGCTCAACATGAACAATATATGTATGCTGCTGCCATGGCTGTTGCTGTTGATCAAGCGAGGTATCAACAGCATCAGTTACATCATCAATTATATAGTGGCCGAGAATATGGATTAAGTCATGGCGGTTCTGATATTGGTGGTAGTATTGATGATATTGATGAAGTTGGCGAGTTTGATGATTATCATGACATAGTGCCTAGTCAGGTCAATGACAAAGACAGTGATGATAAAATCAGTGATGATAAAATCAGTGATGATAAAATCAGTGATGATAAAATTGATGATAAAATCAATGATGATGAAGACAATAATGATAAAAACACTAAACACAATGATGATAAAAACACTAAAGCCAATGACAATTCGTCATCATCGTCTGATAATAATGACAAAGAAACTGCTAATACAACTTTGCCAGAAACATCTCCAATACATGTTGCTGTTGATGATGACGAGAAGTCAATTGTTGAAACTACTCCAACGCCAGTAGAATTAGCTGCGGCATTAGGAGAAGGGCTTAAATTAGAAATTACCACTACCACTGTCTATGGACTAGCTATTGAATCATAGCGAATTGTTTTTATTTGTTTATCATTTTCATATATGCATCGATTTCGTACGGGAGATTTGGGATTGAAAGTAAATACCAGGAACTAAAAAACGGTTATATTAATAATAGTTAATACGAATATACATACATAGCCGAATAATAAAACAAATAATAGTAATACGAGTAATACGAGTACTCTCAAGTAGTTCTGGCTGTATTCCGTATGGCTTTTGTTCCCTGACACCCTAGCACTCGACAACGGCCTAGTCACTAGAACATTAAATTTCTTCAATTAATAGCAGTTGCACATAAAAAATACATAAACAGATACATCAGAATTAAAACATAAAACGTTACACGTAAAGAATCATCAGCTAGTTGGATGAGCAACTAAAAAAGAACCCCGAGGGAAGTAATCAACCTGAGCTTGTAGAAGGGGAGGAGCCCAGAACGACTTCTTGCAGTTGCCATTTTTCTATTTCACGAAACTTTTCATTAATGGCTTCGATTCTTTTGCATTCTTCAAGATCCTTTGATGTCTCGAGATTGGTTTCTATAATGCTTTTGATTGGGAGCCTTTGCTTTCCTTTACTAGAGACAGCACGCTTCTTTGCCTTCTGAAGAACAAACTCACCATCATCATCACTAACGTCATCATGCTCGTTGTCTCTTTTCTCTTCGTTTCCTTCAGATTGTGTAGATTTCTGTTTGGACTTCCTCTGCTTTGACTTAGTTTTCAACGGCTTCGGCATTCGACTCATTAACTCATCAGTACTAATAGGCCTAAGAGGTGATATTTTTGACAATGATATTTCACCTGATTGTGATTTTGTATTTCTAGTAGTTTTATAATCAGGAGGTGATGATGATGATGATGATGATACACTACTAGAATCACGATATATTTCAAAAGGAGCATTCTTCGAAGGCAGAACCCCACCACGTTGAGCTGGTTGCTGTTGTCCAAGTGGTTTAACTGTCTTGGCCCTCAAGTTAATCACGTCATTGAATCCAAATGGATCACTAGATAAAGGATCACCTGGTGGTACATTTTCACCATTCTCCAGATATATAGCATCTGAATCTGAATCACTAAAAGGAGCGGTTGAGGACAAATTTTTAGACTTTGAAGTTCTTCTTTTTCTTCTTCTACTACTATCCGAAGAACTATTAATAGGAGTAGATACCGCTGCGATCACCGATGTTGAAGATTTAGAAGATGCAGCTAAGTTCTTAGATTGTGGTGATGGTTCAGAAGTTGAGGGTATTCGTCGTAATACAGGCAAATCATCAATATCATCATACAAAGACTTATTACTCGACGCTGGACTGTCGACAGGTGAGCTGGATTTATCGGCCTGATTATGTTGATTAAGATTTTTGTGAGGGATATTTGGTTGAGAAATTTCATCAAGATTCTTAGAAGAAGAAGCTAATCGCGTACTTCGTCTTCTTGTTCTGTTGGCAACAGGTGGAGCAGAAGGGGGAGAAGCTTTCTCTGCTATCACAGTTCGTCGTGGTCTTCTTAGTTGAGGACGAGGCATCACAAACAAGCAAACGAACAACAAAAAAGTTTCTTATCAGTATTGTATCAAAGCCCGATTTGAAGTGCCGAAAATGGAAGTACTTCAAGGGAAAACAACAATTAACAAAAGACTTGAGAGAGAAGTCATCAGAACGAAACGCGATCGCGAAAAGTTCACGACATCACGTGAAATATATATTCGTACCGGTACGGCTGATAATTCAAACAATCTATTACCTAATCATACATGTCATAATGACTAAGACCTTCATCAAGAGTGAACCAGTCTTCACGATGCTGTTCTATCTTAGTAAAGGTCGTGTCTATGTCATGTCTACGTCGAGCTAATAATACAATACAATTTGTTTTGCCTTCAAAGCCCCAGACAGTGCAGACCCTTTTGACTCGCTGCGCTACTCATGTTGGTCGCCCAGTTAATCGGTGATGACTAATACAAGACTACTCCCATAACGTTCCGTTTTTGACAATGGACCGAGGTGAGGTTTTGTAGGCTTTTCGGAGGACGACTTGAAGCTCAGTAGATCATCGTATCGTGCTTCATATCCTGAGCTCTATCTTTCTATCTTCCCCTCTTGACATTTTCGAAGATTAAAACATATTCTTTAATAAGATTTTCAGCATCTTCATATTCCGTTTTAAATAAAATTCATTAAGAAGGTTGTGTGTTATTTAACCAAAGTTTTCTCTCCTCTTTCCATTGCTGGACCCTCCAAAAAAGTATCACTCACTCTCCCTCGGTGTGGCCCCATTTTAACCTTTTAACCGTTATATTACCTACTCTCTTCAATGTCAGAATCACCTCCACCCGCTACTGCTTTCTTCGAGGAAACAGTTATTCTAAATCATGATGCTAATAACTACATAAAAGGTATCCTCACAACACCTCTAAGTGTAAGTAAGGAGAGACCTGGTCGGGTGGTAGTAGTAAGTCATGGACTTGGTGGTCATAAAGATTATTGTTACCAAAAATTACTTTGTTGGAAATTAGCCGAAGAGCTTGGAATCTACTCATTTCGATTTGATTTTAGAAATTGTGGTGATAGTTCGGATATTATTCCTGATAACAAAAGAGGCGATGATGATATTTTTGTTCCTCGTACTATTAGTAGTGACTTGGAAGATTTAGATTTGGTTATATTCGATTATTTGTTACAAAGGAAAAAATTAATATTGTCAGGTTTAATTGCTCATAGTAGAGGAGCAGTTGCTATATTTCAGTGGGCACTTAGTCGACAAAATAGAATCACTATCCCTAACATTGTTAATTGTTCATCTCGACATAGCAGTTGGGAATTAAAAGAAAGAGTTGATAAAGTATATCCAGAAGCATCTAAAAATGGAGGATATTTTCTTAAAGCATATCGTAATGGACAATACCCACAAGTATGGATTCCATATGAAGAAACTTTGAGTGTTAGTTCTGTGGATATGTCAAAATTACCCACTTTAGAACCACGTACTACAGTACTTAGTATTTATGGATTAAATGATGAAGTTATTTCATTAAAAGATGCTGCTAAATTTGCTAATGATTTAAAGCACCGTCATACTTTAGAACTTATACCTGATGCTGACCATAATTTTTATGGGTTTGATAGTAATAATAAACCCACCGAGAAGAAACAAAAAATAAACTATAATCCACTTGTAGTTGATTTAATTATCAAATGGTTTTCAGCAGATGCAGAACGAAGTAGATTTATGGATATTCATAAATATGCAGGTATCGTTACCCGATGGAAGAATATTGATGGTGTATCCAATTTTCGAGATTTTGGAGGATACAAAAATAATAATTCCACTTGTGTTCGTCCAGGGATTTTATTTCGAAGTGCGAATTTATCTTTTGTAACGGAAAAGGGTCAAGCATCTTTGAACCAGTTGGGGATTAGAACAATTTTTGATTTACGTTCTGAATCTGAACGTGATCGTATGGGTGCTGCTAAGATTCCTGGAATAGATGTTAGATGGGTTCCTGTATTCCAAAAACAAGATTCTTCGCCTGAAGCACTTGCTTTGCGTTATGAACATTTTTTCGATCCAATAAGAGGATTTGAACAGGCTTATAAGGAAATTTTACGCAAAGCAGGGCCTGGTTATAGAGAGATTATGCTTCATCTTCGTGATAGACCTAATGATGGCATTGTAATTCATTGTACAGCGGGAAAAGACCGTACCGGTGTCATTTGTGCACTCATCCTTCTTTTTATGGATGTTGATATTAATACTGTTGCCCGAGAGTATGAGATGACTACTTATGGACTACGAGATGAAATTCCAAGGATACTGAAAGCAATTGAGCATCAAAAAAAACATTGGAAGAACCCTAATGGAATGCTTAATATGTTGTCTTCAAAATATGAAGCAATGATTGGAAGTATTGCTATGATTGAGAATGAATTTGGTGGAGTTATTAATTATTTTAAGACTTATTGTCAATTAACTGATGATGATTTATCTATTATTAAACGTAACCTGGCTGTTTCGGAATCTTACCATGGTTGGAAGTGGCATAGTACCTTATAGAAATTAGATTAAATATATATCTCGAGGTGTTGGCATAACTGATGGTGACTTTGTACTTGAGTAGTAGAGATTCTAGAGAACTTATTTACATAGCAACGGAAAATTCCATCGGGGATGGGCATAGGTGATTTTCAGGGGGAATGTGTATAGTTATTACTTAAAGTGGTAATCTTTATGTTCTAATAGTTCATATATCGCGGACTATTAATGATTTCTGATCTTAGAGAAAACGTTTCTTGCACAATCAAACAACGGTCACTTATTGTGATCAATAACAGCTACTTATAGACTCCGGAGATAAATGGACCGAGTAGTTAATGCTCCGGAGAATCTCTGCTGTACACACACATGTACATCTAAGTTATGTTAGTTTTAAAAGTTAAGTTAAATTATTAACGCTAGATAGGCCACGTTTTCATGCAGTTATGTTGACCCTGGACCGGGCTTTCGGAGCAGCAGACCCTGCAGCATATGTCAACAAAGGCTGAGTCTAAATGAAGTTGAACAAACCATCAAAACAGATTGAGAATGGAGCTTGATAATACTGGATTTGATACGAATGGAATATTCATATACTCGGGGATCGAATTCTCGCTGCTGCTGAATGTTTTAGATCCTGTATGACTCAGATGTGAGTAAGCCAGCATTACTGAGGGTTGAGACCTAACAAGAACGTTTTAACCGCTTTCTGACTTTAAAGCGAGGCAACTCTGGTATGTGGTACAACGGCGTCAATCAGTGCTCTCCAATTTCTCGAACGTAGCGAGGGATAATAATAATAATAATAATAAATTGGTAGGAATCCTCGCCACAGCTAAGCAGAGCTACTCAGCTATAGTTAGCTTAACTTAGCTAAGCTCAGCCGGACTGTTGGGCCGTGTAACGCTGCGAGGGGGAGTCTTTAGCTAGGGCTATCCCCCTTGCCGCCAGTGCGAGTCCGGAGGCGGAAGAAGATTTTACGTGTCTTATTCCGATTGCAGCTCTCGCACTTGCCTACATGCTCTTGTGTCTCAGTTATCCATATTAGCTCAATCTGTCAGATTGACCAGCCATCTTAATTGTTTGGTGGCTTTCTAGCTTATTCATACTTGATTTGGCATATAGTAGGATAAATGACCTTACACTTACTACAATTCCAACCAGTGCTATTAGTAGATTTGCTTAGGTCCGGGCCCAGCGACCCAAGAGTTTTGCTTCCAACTTCCAAAACTTCTGCCCCATGTATAAACCCGAACCCATGTCTTAGGTCTAATCCTCAACCCCAACCTTAGCAAACCAGTTTGCCCAAGCCCACACTACCCGCCTCCGGAACGCGGCCGTTAGACAGTCAAATATAATCTGTCACCGGTGGCTGGGACGGTGAGCAAAAATTAGTCCGTCGTCGACCCTGGTCTTAAGTCTCTAATTTGTCACTCAGTTGATTATTAATAAAAGTGCCTGGATAAGGGTACTACTGTAACAAAGATACTTAAGCTCCTAAGTAGCAGCATCCCCCCCTCTCGCAATGCATGATCTGCGCCTGTCTTGCAATTAACGTTAACGTTAACGTTAACTTAACCTAAGGACAAGCAGACGGCCACCAGCACAGCAGTTACAGCAACAATGAGGCAATGACAACAGCAGCTTAGCAGCTCCCACCCAGTTACGTAACTTTGATAGCTTCACAGCGGCCAACAATAGTAATGAGCAGCTGCAGAGCCGCTCAAGAGCCCATATATCGCCCACATTACCCCCTGCGCATTGAGTTTATCTAAGCGTGCTCCCTTTATGTCCCAACACGGAATAACCTTAAGCAGAAGAAGGACAAATTATTTTGGCAGCACATAGTTTTAGGCAACCAGCCGGCCACCAAAGATCTTGGTATCTTTGATAAGATCAGTTGTTTTATTTTTAACTAGTTTTGCGCCTCTTCCCCTTTTACTATGTTATCTTTCGTCAATTGATTTTTTATATATCAAAAAGTGAGAAAGATCAGAGGGTCAATAGCATTATTATTCCATTGATATATATTTAGCAAAATCAGAAACTATCTCTTATTTATTTGGAACAAAGGAAATATAAAAAAGGTGAGTTTTGTAGTGTCGTCTCTAGAGTGTGCTCGTGGCATCCAATCTATACCGCCAAAAATACAATTATATGGTATCAAGAGATAAAGTTAGAAGCAATTGTTAGCGTAGTGAGATAAAAATAGACCCAATTGTTAGCATAGTGAGATATGATTTCTTGAGGGAACGAGATCAAGGGGTCTGGGACTACGCGCCAGTCACCGGAGGCAAAAACGGGCTGGAAGGCGCGCTTCTGGCAAATGGTTTTTTCGCGATTCTCGAGCGTAGCGAGATCTAGGGGCACAGAGAGAAACTGGTACCATTGAATTGGTATAAAACTAGCTGTGAATTAATATGTACTAACTCTTTTTAGAAAAGAATAGTTATATTACTCAAGTATGTCTACTCATACTGTAACTTATGATGATGGATCTGCTCATGATTCGGTTGCTGTGGCAGGTGAATTTTCAAATTGGTCGCCATTGTATCTGAATCTCAAGGAAAAAACCCTATATTCAATTCAATTGACTGATCTTGTTCCAGAGAAAATTTACATGTATAAATTTGTAATTGATGGCAATTGGATTGTGGATCCATCTAAGGAAATTGTGCGTGATAGTAGTAACAATGAGAACCATACATTTGTAGCTTCAGTTCCAACTCCAACTCCAGTTCTATCTTCAGTTCCAGCTCCAGTTCCAGTTTCAGTTCCAGCTCCTGCTCCAGCTCCAGTTCCGGTTTCAACTCCAGCTTCAACTTCAGCTTCAACTCCAGTAGTAAAGAAACCAGAACTAGAGAAATCGAAATCTGTTACTTCTCAAGCTACACTTTTGTCTGTTCCTCAGTCTGATGATAAAGCAAGTATTGTCACATTACATAGTGAGGATGCAAGAAGCCGTGACCTTAGTAAAGTAGTTGGTTCTGGTGCTAGTACTACTAGTAGTATTACCGCTACTGGATCATATGGATTGAATAATAAATCTAGTGATGAACCGTTGGCTGCTAATAAATCTGCTATTGGTAAAGCAGTACCTGCTGCAGTTCCTGGTTCAGTTCCTGTTATTCCTATTTCTACTACTGCAGTAACTTCAACCACTACTAAACAAACTCCACCTATTGTAACTCCTGCTACATCTGCTACATCTGCTAAAGATACTGCTCCTCCTCCAGTTACTGCAACAACTGTTCCAACCCCTACTAGAACTGCCCCTGAACCTCAACCACTTCCTCATCCTATTGTGACTACTACAAATACTATTGATAAGCCCAAAACGACTATTCCTGGTTCTTTTCCTGGCCTTTCGCCTTCTCCTTCACCTGAAGTAGCTCCACGGACTGTAAAGGTAGCAACAACTGCAGCAACGCCAGCTGCTGCTTCCACCAATGGTGCTATAACAGGTTCCAAGGCGGCTGCAGTTGCTGCGGTTAAAGTGAAGGCAAACCAAGGAGAATCTAGCCCCGCCAGTAGTCCGACTTCTGGTCATAAACCTACTCTGTCTCAAGCATCTGATGGTTCAGTAACTCTTCGAGAACCTCTTACTACATTACGTAATAAGCCTTCTCAGCAGATATCCGATGGATCTAAGAAACGTGGCTTCTGGGGCAGATTATCCAGGGTTTTGGGTGGTGGTAAGTAGTCGGTCGGTCGGTGTTGGTTGGTCAGTCAGTCAGTCAGTCAGTCAGTCAGTCAGTCAGTCAGTCAGTCAGTCAGT
>JAJMIF010000120.1:16992-65531 GCA_030583505.1 Sugiyamaella castrensis
AGTCAGTCAGTCAGTCAGTCAGTCAGTCAGTTAGTCAGTCAGTCAGTCAGTCAATAATAATTTCAGTCAATAATGTCAGCAACATGAAGAAGCTAATAGGAAGGAATGTATGATTGTAATTTTAGCAAGTTTTTTCTTTCTTTTTTAAGAGGTTTCATAATAATTCTTTATCTTCATTTTGATTGATTTATGTAATTGGTTTCATATAGGTTTGAATTTTAAGTTTATTAAGTCTAGGAATTTGATATTTAACGTTCAATTTCTGTCTCTCGTTTCTCTCGATATGTTACCGGCGCACCTCCTAACACACTCTCTCTCCCTCGCTGTGGTCCAGAAGTTGACATTTTCTAGTCCTAAATCTACCTTAACGGCCACTAACTCTACCTCAATGTGCATATCTGTTCCGCAAGTTAGACCGAAAACCGTAGTTTTCCTGGAATGTAGAGAAAGTCTAAAGCATCAGCCGAGATAGATCAGATAAAATTAATCCAAATGAGCGAACAACGATTCTGAGTGCATACTATATAGCTTGGGCCAGATCACCCCCAAAATGGCATTGGAACATACTTTAGCTTCCTATACAAGACGTCGAGCGTCTCAGCTGCCCCAGATAAAACAGTGGACTGTCTTCTAGTTTAATCTCTCCAGCGAAGTGAGAACTTACCGGATCTGGGGTTGCGCTTCAGTCGCCGGAGATGAAACGGGGTGAGAGGATTCTGTCAGTACGCAGTTCTCTCAACCGCCGGAGGCAAAAAGAGAGAGCTAAACCGGATTCGGCACAGGCTCATGATGAGGATTGGAATGAATACAGTAGTCCTTGGAGGTTAATTCAAATCTTTCATTCCAACTATAAATTTTAGAATGCAAGATTTATTAAATGGCGGGAAGGTCTGCCCTAATTTGGCTACATGAAAGAAAGGCGGTAAAGCACAAGCATCTATTTGTTCTACGATTGGAATGAATGTAAGGGCGGAATAAGTTAAGAAAATATATCATTTTTTCCTAAATTTTAAATAATAGTAAGGATCTTAATCATTAAGAATTTTATCAACTCCAACAACATCAAAAATATTAACTGCCCTCCGGCTATTATAGTCAAAGTTAGTTTGTCGGAGTCTTAAATTGGTCGAGCCTTTTTCTTCTATGCGTTCCCTTAATAGGGAGACACATACAGGCAGGCGGCTTTTTGTCTCAGGCAAAACGAGGAACGCCTGATGATGACAGTCATCCAGGGCTGCCGCATAGATTCGGACGATCGGTTCCTTGTTAGTCTCTTTGTTTGGAGCAACCCATATTGAGCATTATAGCAACTTATGATATGATGGAGAAATCCCGAGTCCTCCGATTGACCCGAAGAATCCATGAGGCCATTTGATCGATCGATAGGATGAATGAATGACCTGGACTCTAACAAGAGAAAGAAGGTCACAGTTGGGTGACTCAAACTCGTTCAGATAGATAGCTAGCTACCTGGGACTCAATCGCCAGAGGCAGACGAAGATAAACTAGAGAATGAATGTATGAATGGATAAAAAATTTGTTTAACCCTTTAAACTACATGGAAATATTAATATAGAGAGAGAATAAAGAAAAGGAGAAATTGAAATTATAAAGGAAAAAAGGAAGGCAGAGGCAGGATTTAATGATGAATAAATAAGAATAAAATAATACTAGTAAAAAAATATAATTTAACAATAATAAAAAAGATTATTTAATAGTTGGATGGATTATGATGAGGAGAAACTGAACTTGGAAACTTGTGAATGTCTCTTTCATACTATCTAACACATAAATCATATTATGACAGAGACTCATCTAGATTCAATCAATTAATCAAATTAATAATGAAATAAATGAAAAAAAAAATTTAAAAATGACTATGACATAATGACAAACAAGTTTACTTTGTTCATTCCACCATATCCGATTTTTTTTTTTTGGAGAAAACATTTGACCTACAACTAACACTACACATATTATCACATATTATCATCTCATATTCTCCTCCTCCTTGTCATTTCCGTTAAAAATTAAACTTGAGACATAGTAGGAATACCAGTTCTTGGGGCTTTGGTACGACGAGCCGATGGTAAACTAAAAGCACCGTCTCTGAATACAGCCAAAACAGAGTAGACCAATAAAGCTATTGTTGTAAAAGTTGCGAAATACAAAAATGCTACTGAAGCCTGAGCTATACGGCATCGAGATGTTTTACCTTGAGTAATAGTATTTTTGTCAAGATATGTCTTATTGGTACAAGAATGACATCTTAGAGCAGCAGCAATTGCCGTACCGGCTGCAAACAAAAATACAAAATTGAGGAAATCAATAATAGCAATAACAATTGGGAACGCTAACACTTCAATGAAAGCAGCTCCTAATCCATAAAATACACCAAATACTAAGCCAAAAGCTGCAGCGAAAATACCAAAGTTAACCTGAGGATTAACATGATCTCGAGATTGAATAAGTGAACCAATTAATCCTAAAAGGATAACTAGAAATGGAAACAATAATGCTCCACGAAGGATTGGATCAATATAAGCGGCCATGATATTATTAGATGAGAAGTCAAAAACAAAGCTTTTTGTTCAATTAATTCGTTTAATTCGTTTAATTCGTTAAAATAAAATAAAATTCAATTCACTCTTCTTTCAACTTGTTGTTTAATATATATTCGTTTGTATCTCGTTTGTTATATTATTATTTTTCAAAAACCAATAATTTAGTTAGCGTATAAAAAAAATAAAGATAAATGATGTTAATTTGGATAATCAAGGATATTGACCCGTTTATATATTAATAAACCACTCACCACAACACTCACCCAATTTAAATAAGAAAAAAACAAACAAAAGAACTAAAAAGAACCAGAACCACACAAATCTTTGGTGTGTGGGTTTTAAACTTTAAAAGAAAAGAACGCTCTTCTATTCTACAGAGCCAATGTGCGTGATCAGTTGCTGTTGATCTTTACTTTCTTTTACTAACAACAATCGGTTTTCTTCTGCATAGTATAGGCACAAAAACTCCCTACGCCAACTGAGAAGCAAAAAGCAATTAGCAGGTGACACACTCAACTTACGTAATCGTTGTGAAGGGTCTTTAATTAGGTTAAGTTACAGCAAATAAAAAAAACTGTTACAGTAACGTTACAGTACAGGTACTCTGCATTCGTGGCCTCGCAGGCCCATGTCCTCCTCCAACTAAGCTCTGGTGCCCCACACGTTCTTCCATCTTTGTGGGTGGGTTTGTTAACAATGTTAACTAAATACCATAACATTGAGTTAATTGTCGGTGGTAAGCGCCAACTAATAAAAATCACAGTAGCGGAAGTTTTTATCAATCCCATGCTGTTTCCCTTCCACCCCCACTGACCCCATGAAATATCAGGTTATGCATAACGTTGTATTCATCCGTTGTTCGGAAACATACGCAAACTCCCCAGCGCATGCAACTAAATACAACGAGCTCAAGCAGGTTACCGGTTCTGATAGGCGGAGTAACAGCTGCCGAAGTTATAATGACACAGACAACGTGAAAAGTGATTGCAGAAATCATCATATGTATTGCATTAATAGAAAAAAATCAAATCTATCATGAGGCAATCTTTGCTCATGCTCTTGTCATAAGGCTGTTCAGCTTTAATAATAACTGTTACTCATATTTGCCGAATAAATAATTGTTTCCTAGAGATAGGTTGATTCATGTCCATTATAGAAATTTTTTCTTCTATGGAGAAGCTATTTTTTATATGAAAATTTTGGGTTTTTGTTCTTATCTGCCAGATTACATTGTTTCTATTCCATGGATGACTTTGGTTGATCTTACCAATATATGTCACCGACACTTAGCCAAGACTCCGTCAATGGCTTGCTCGATCTTCCCCCACCAAATCAATTGGGCAGTTGTAGCTCTGAGGTCCAGCTGGGGTATTCCTCAGGTTTCTAGAGCTAGGGGTAGGCCACGATTGAAGAAGCATTATATCGGAGAAAGTCATTCTTCACAGGGCCTCACAGCCATTAGACTCACCGATTAGAGTGGCTTTCGTAAGTTTAATGAATTCACAACTACATAAATTATAGCATTATAAGGATTTATGAATTTTTGAATTTTCCCCGTTATAGTAGTATATGACCCATTGAGCGGTTTTCCGGCTATTTTGTTTGCTTTTTTCGCTCTCGGCTTCTTGTTGTTTTCTATCCCGATAATTAAAAGTGTCACCATCAACGTAACAGACAAGATGTAATAATTTATTTTTTTGTATGCGTTAGGCTTATCTTCATTGATTTATTTTCCGTAATGGGAACAGAAAAAACCCGTGATTTTTAAACCAGTTATATATGTATATACATGTCAAATTAGATGATGCCTAAACAAGGAAATTTCTGTAGTCTAGTCTGTTTTGCGGAGTTTGAGTTAACTGTTAGTATATGTTAAATCAATATCTCATTTCTATATTTCTCCAATCGATGGGGTCACTCTATCTTGAACCCAATTCTTTGCATAGGCTCATATTAAGCTTTTATTCGTGCTTCCAATAGATGGATCTCTACGTCACTCGGATCCTGATACTTGTGCCGTAGCCTCTGGTCCCTTAGCTCCGGTACGCTTGAAAATCGCCCTATCAATGACTGAACCCAGCCAGCGCCGGAAATTCTGAGCTTCCTCCGGTGTGCAGAACCCCAGCTTCCTTAGTCTGAATTCTCCTATGCTCTAATAGCCATGTTCGCTTGGTTATCTTTATCCGTTACTTCCTTCAAGTTTCGAATGCTGACATTTATCGTATGATTTCGAAAATGTAAAGCCCACTGAACTGCACAACGTTGAATTGTATTATTGGGTTGTGTGCATTGTTATAAGTTAGTTAGTTAACTTAAGCTGTTAATTTAAAAGCTTCATCTGGTATTTATAGTAGTTTAACCTAACCCAAACACCAGCTATTCTGTTTGATGATGGGTCTTGCGTTAGAAAAAGATAATTAGCCATGAAAGAACAGGTCGAATATATTTGATATTTCCTTTATGTCATGAATAAATCAGAGTGAATTTACTGGTGCTATAACAGTTGTCTTCACTCATTGTCCTATCTGCTCTAGCATGGAAAGCCTAACACATTGCTCTCATTTCTTTGGTGCCTGGTGGATCTTACCACCTCCTCATGATCCTTCTCCTCTATACCGAATGTTGCTCACATCAATTGTAAGGCTCGACCAGTACCAAGCGGGTCAATACAATTCGCCGGTATAATGAGGGTTCAGGCCTGCTGGATAAAGCTGTGTCTTGACATCGTTCGCCAGCCTGAGACATGGTCCTCGAGATATTAGGGCATTGCCCCACCTAACGCAGAAAATGAAACCAGCCTCTGGGATAGAGGTGGAGAAACTTCGAAGGAGTCAGAAGGTATACAATTATTCTATTCTTGTTTTACAATTATCTCGGTCGTTGAAGGGGCCGATTTGTCATCTAAGATGCTAATGCAGGGTTTAATCTGCATATTGATGATCGCTTAGTACTCTCTATCGGGAGAATTTTAGCCGATCGATAGATCTGGGATTCTGTGTTAACATTAACGTTACATCATCTGCTTAGCAAATATTTACCCCACAAAACCCCTTTTACAATTTAATTTGATATGTATATATGCCATAACTGGGCATAATGGTGGTTTGCTTGTAGATTCTCAGCTTATATAAGAACCAACAAGTATTAGACGTTTAGACCAGAGAAAAGTCCATTTTTACTGCAGAGCATGGATTCCTTGGCAAAAACGAAAAAAAAAAGAGTTTAATGAAAGTAGTGAGACTAGTTAATGGTATTCTCAAAATCCGCACCACCTGACAGGGGACTAGTGGGACTTGGGATTTATATTCTCTCTGTCATCCACAAAGTTGATTCTTAAATTTTGCCAATCTTCAGAACTGAGTAATGTCTTAACCTCGATCGAAGTCACCCCAGCCTCCAGAGGCTGAACCGTTCCAGATGTGTCTGGCGATTGGAATTATGCCCGGAGACCTACTGCGCTGCCATCGCTGGACTATTTAGAGATTAGCTTAATTTGCTGCTTAAAATACCAGCCGCGCGTACTTTCGTACATACCCTCCTTTGGCAAACAAATATATCTTTCTTAATTCTGAAGAAGATTGGATGTATGCCTTTGATCTTTTATATGTCACCTAGCAAGATACTGTATTCTAGCTTGTCTGTTCAACATAACAGAATTGTATAAGAAAATGGCTAATCATAGAATAGCCCAATTTAAACAAATTTTGGAGAAACCGGGGGGAATAATTGAACCTGTTAGTTCCCTGACCGCTTCTGATGATGATGAAGAGTTAAACAATAATCAACATGCTGCTCCCCCTGATCAATCTCTAGATAGTCCTGCTAGATCGTCATTATTCCTTACATTTGAGGGATCACATTATATCCCGCTACCTGTGATCAAACAGACGTTAGAACAACTTATGATTGAATCACCACAAAAACAACCCCCAGAGGAATCTTGGAAAACTCTAGGTTGGGCCAGTTTGTCAGTTTACGGCCATGTCGTAAATCACCTTCTGAATCAAACGCTGCCGATATCTTCTGGAATCTTATATTGGGACAATCTGTTAGATTCAGGTCCTTCGGGGTTGGCTGTATATGGGTTGCAGATGTTCCCATCTTGGGCATTTTCTCAGGCAAGATCGTTTTATCGGAGGGAATCAGATTTTACTTTATCAAATATCCCATTCAGAGCAGTATGGCCGAGGTCCGTGGTGGAATTGGTCTATATGGCCAATCCGGTTTATATATCATTACGCAAGAGAATTAAGAACAGTCGGGCTGAATTGACTAAAATACGTGACGATGCCGCTAATCGTCTAGGAATTGTAGTATCAGAATGTTGGCCCAATCACCACACAAATAATAACAGCATTAACAACAGCAACAATCTTCATGAAATACGGCTAAATACAATAAAATGCATTGAAGTTTTATATCGCGAGATAGTTGGTGAAAAAACAAACGACGGGGAACATTCTAACGTCGTTAAGCGCCGTCGTTCTCTATTAAAGGATAAAGGGTATAGTGATTATGATCATGGTATTGATTATTTTGTATCGTTAGTATTGGAGATTATTCAAGAATTAAATCCTGATAAGATCAGATATAGCAGAGTTTTACAAGTTCATGGTGTGCCTAGTCCTTTAAATAGGTATTGGCCTATTGCTGGTATTGGCTTATATGGTTTATACAAATTTGTAGGTAATTGGAAGGCTATTACAGAATGGGCTAGAACTCAACTCTGGGAAACCTTGGTATCATTCTGGCAGAACAGAGTGGTAAAACCTTTATACCAAATATATGAGATTATACGATATGATGAGAATGAACAAACTACATTGATTAGTAAAGGTAGTCTTGAATCAGATATCCAATCATTAGAACGAATGGTTCTTGAGTTGGTCAAAAGTACCTCATCGATACCCTCATCCGATAGTGATGTAATCGATCTTCAATTAATCCAAACCCGAATTGAACAAGGTGATTTAACCGATGTTATGTTACACTACGAAAAACAAATCCAAACTCCGATCAGATCGATTTTAACAGGACAATTGGTACGATCACTTTTAATCCAAGTTCAGAAGGCTAAGGTAGATGTGGAAGTAGCTGTAAGCGGTATTGATAGACTTCTTCAGAGTCAGCAACTTGTTTTCGGTGTAGTTGCTGCCCTGCCAGCTATGGGGGTTACCTGGTGGTTTGGTCAAGTCCTAGTTAATAGAACCATTGAAAGGTCGGTGCAGCACAGAATTAAAGGAGAGGATAATATCAAAGCTGAGATATATAAAGGTCTGTACAACATAAAGAAGATTCTACGAAAAAGTGCTAAAGAAGCCGACGGTGATAATAGTCTACCATTGAAGAGTCTAGGTCTTGGTCTTCTTCTTTGTGAGACATATCTTTTAAGAGATTTGGGTCAGAAAATTATGACTCGAGCTCGGTATCGAGAATGGGCTGATGACTTAGATGAAGTTGAGATTGGTAATGGTATTGCTGACCAAGAAAGAGCTTTGGATAGAATATACTGGAGAAACTATTTTTGATATGGTTCTGAGGGTTCATGTAGTGTGACAAAACCCGATATCGGTTGCATGCAGCGGTGCCTTAGTTCTCGCTTGGAGGGGCGGATCTGGGATGCCCCCTGACTGCCGGAGGTATATAAGGAATCAGTCGTGTTTGTTAGGGCGGAGTTAGTAATACCTAGGGGAGGGATAAAAAAAATAATTCATCCAACCAGTGACAAAAATTGGAAATTGTATATATAAATAAATATTCAGTATACTGACAGACCACACAATTAAAAAGCGATTGAATATACGAATAGTCTCGTTGGGGGTTGAATAGTTCTTTATTTGCAATTCAAGCCAATCCCAAAGGGTTTCATCATTCTCTTTAGCACCAGAGTCAATCTCTGGCTTTTCCTTTACGATCAGAACAAATAATAAAACTTCACCATTCTCTTTAGCACCAGAGTCAATCTCTGGCTTTTCCTTTACGATCAGAACAAATAATAAAACTTCACCATTCTCTTTAGCACCAGAGTTAATCTCTGGCTTTTCCTTTGTGATCAGAACAAATAATAAAAGTATCATATTTTCTGTCGTAAAAGACGTCTGTAAAAGCTCCATAATGAGTAGGATACAGACAGATCTAAACTAGCATATCTCTGCCTGCAATTCACTTTTAATATTTCCTGGATCACATGAAAATGAAAAACAAGACCAGTCTGAATTAGTTTATCCCGTAAAAAATTAGATTGTCCATAGGGGTGTTCATTCCTTAGGATTTTCATTTCTGGGAACAGCATAAAATTCTTACAGAATTAGCAGGAGCAGTTTTAGCAGTTTCAATATATTTGTACCAAATTGCATTTCATAGCCTTGTCTGGGAGTCTTCATAAGACCATCTAATCTTTTGTCAGTAGATAATATGGTATTAATACCAGCTTAATAGCTTCTGTATCAGCCAAATCCACTGAAAAAAAACAACTTCAGCTGAAGTTCAGCATTGGAAATTTCAAAAATATAATAATCATTTCATCAGTGTCAATAGTACCTAGATATAGTTCTAGGTAGTTGGACCTTTCCAAACTGAAACAGAGACTAATTCGATATCAGGCATGTCAGGGAACGTGACAACCACAGGATGACGAAGGGGGTATAACAGGGAGCAAAAGAAAATCTATCGCGAAGCAATGGCTTTAATGGCTTAGCAGCCTCTCCAACTCAAGCCGACTGTCAGATTAGGAGGATTAACACTGCTGAATCAATCTGGAGAGAGTAAGAGTAGCATTCTAGCTTAGCAGAGGCCGCACCAACACTCTATCCCTATATAACCTGTTAACCCTGTTAACCTTGTTTAAACTTTTATCTTGCATAATGCCATGCGTACGCAGGGAATATCTTTGTTAGCAATACTCTCCAATGATACAAGGTTCAACCACGGAATTGAACGAATATCTACCAAACGAGATATAACCGGCTATCAGACGTGGGCTTAAAGGGCTTTATTCCTCTGGAAAGTTGGCACCTACCTTTACTCGCTGAGTGGAGCCCAAGATAATCCTCACATATTCCCGGCTATGTCAGCAGGTGACGTTTTGTGTAAGTGTCCTTTTTTGATAACAAATTAAATTACTTAATTCGCTTTTAATTATTGACCTTTATTAGAATAGTTTATTATCAGTCTGGTGATGGTGCCCTGTATCGAATAAGCGAGAATGGAGCTCAAACAACCAACCAAAGATGTAGGAACGAGAAAAGCAAATGTAATTGTGATTTATACACTAATATACAGATTTAGCATGAAGTAACAGAAATATGGCTGGATCCTACATATTGGTCCAGAATCTGAGTAGTATATGGAATGGTATAACTGTTAGTCAGGATGTGGGTTAGTACGTATTCGCCCTGATGGCTGAAGACCGAAGTATACAAGCCGTACAATCATTGCGCGTGCCCGGTCGATCTCGAGTATGGGCCACCGCCGGCCACTCTTTTTTCCCCTACACTTAAGATCTAACTAACTTCGAGGCCCTTCGTTAAATTATCTTCCCTTAATTATCAGAACAACACAGATCCTCTTTTCAATCACCGAAGGCTATTACTTTTATTATTAATATTTTTAATTTTTGGATTTTATAGACACTAAAATATATTTATTCCTTTCACATCATCATGACGGCGGAAACAGAAGATGAAGATGTGACATATAATTCTACAAATGTACTATTTATGATATTTAGCACTTTTGCTATCTTCTGGATGGTACAGGGGGCAGGATTATTCTATTCAGGCCTTACAAGAAGGAAAAATGCTTTAATCCAATCTGCTTATTCTATGTTAGCATTATCAATAATATCGATTCAATGGTTCTTAGTTGGATATTCTCTTGTATTCAGTGAATCTACTGGACCTTTTATAGGAGGATTTCGAAGAGTAGGACTTCGACATGCTCTTGGTGAGAAAAATGTTTCACAAGCAAATAATGTCCCAGAAGTAGCCAATGCATTATTTGGTAGTATGTTCCCTTCAGTAACTGCCGCTTTAACTGTGGGTGCCGTTGCTGATAGGGGCCGAGTGTTACCAGCCGCTGTATTTATCTTTGTTTGGACAACAGTAGTATATGATCCAATAGCATTTTGGACATGGAATGAAGCGGGTTGGGCAAGAAGAATGGGATCTTTAGATTATGCTGGTGGAACAATTGTCCATATTACTTCAGGTTTTAGTGCATTAGCATATTCATTAATTTTGGGGAAAAGATTGGGTCATGGAACTGAACAATTAAATTATCGACCTCATAACGCTGTTTTGGTGGTCCTTGGTACTGCATTACTTTGGGCCGGGTGGTTCGGATTCAATGCTGGATCTGCGTTTGCTCCACATACTCAATCAGTTGTAGCTATAGTGAATACCCAACTTTCTGCTTCAGCTGGGGGACTCGCTTGGGCATATATGGACTATAGATTAGACTCCCATTGGTCTATAGTTGGTTTCTGTTCTGGAGTTATATCTGGTCTCGTCTGTATAACTTCAGGTGCAGGATATATCCCACCATGGGCAGCTTTATTAATTGGATTGGTCGGTGGTTGTGTTTGTAATTTATCTACTAAAATTAAGTTTTATCTCGATATTGATGATGCTTTGGATGTTTTTGCAGTTCATGGAATTGGCGGTTTAATTGGAACAGTGTCTACTGGTATATTTGCAACAGATTCTATTGCTAAGGATATTAAAGGTGGTTTAATTCAAGGTAATATTTTACCAGTGATTCATCAACTTGTTGTCGGATTAACGACATGTGCATATGCTTTTATCATGTCAATAATTGTTTTGTTGGTAGTTAAAGAAGTGCCAAATTTACAGTTACGAGTCCGCCGAGATCAAGAACTGGCTGGACTTGATATCAGTGAACATGATGAACTTGTATTTGATCATACTGAGCTTGTTACTGATATTGAGAGTATGTTATTGGGTTATGAAGAATCTGCATATGCTACAGGAGGTCAAGAACCATTAGCTCACGCTCACCATAGAAATGGTATTGATAGTGTAGGTAACATTGGAATTGGTGTTGTCGGTACTGGAGGTAGTGTTGTTGGTGGTTCCGGTCTTAGTAGTGGAAGTACTAATAATACCATGTATAAATCGATAGCCACACCCAATATGGAACAAGATGAAGATCCATTTCATGGCACAGGAATGTTCCCAGGAATATCACCAAGGTCTCCTCGAGGAACTGAAACTCATCTTGGTGATAATTCACCCTTATTAGGACATACCTAATCCATGTAAAATAAAAACAACCTTTTACAAACCTAATGACTTTATGCATATCTACGAACTGTTGTAAACTATATTTAGATCTATGATAATATTTAATTTATTTAATCTGTCTGTCTGTTGTATCGGATGTTATCCGCTAGAAGTAGGGTATTGTTGATTATTCACTTACGCTCGAGGGGTTCGAACAGAAACCGGATGTATGATCCCACAAGCCCGGCGGCTGCTGACATGGCCCCAGACCTCTTAGCTCTCTTTCGCTACACTTGAGATAGTTAAATACGTCATATTAATTCTGATCTTGAGCCCAGAATGCCGGAAGCAGAGAAGGAAGAGAGTTGGTAGAATTATATCGATCGATCGCCCATATCAATCACATGCGCGCGCCACTGATAAGGTCACGTGGTTTTGATATACGGCTAGCTAGCCGTAGCTAGCTAGCTCAAATTTATTTTTATTTTTCAAGCTCCTTTTTCATGATGATTTCTAGTCTTCTTCCTTCCTATCAACTATGATAATGAACTAATGAAAATGTTGTTAGTTAAATCTAGAGTATCGGCCTTTAGTTTTAAGGGATTATGTGGGTGTTCTGTGAGGAGTATATGGAATAATAGTCTACATTATAGTTTACAACCTAAAATATCGTCATCATTCAGATACAGGCCTGCAACTATAACGGTAAGACAAAATAGTAACAGTGTCAGAAGTGAAAGGTCTGAAAGTTCTGAAAGTCCTGAAATTTCTGAAAGTTCTGAAAGTTCTGAAAGTCCTGAAATTTCTGAAATTTCTGAAAGTTCTGAAAGTTCTGAAAGTTCCTTGCGAGCATCAACTCTACCATTAATACCAATAGAGCCTTCTCCGTCAAATTCAAATCTTCCAAATGTTAGACCTTCTCATTATATGGATAATATAGCAAAAAGATGCTATGGATGTGGAACACCATTCCATGAACATACACCAGATACTCCTGGATATAATCCATTCGAGCCTGAAAAGAAGAAAACCTTAAAAAAAAAGGAAGAAGCTCAGATCAGATCAATCAAGATTGAAAGGGATCAAAAGGTCGAACAACTCTATGATTCATTAGATCAAGATAAAAAGGATTATCTCCTTAAGGAAGCCACTGTGGGTGATGGAGCAGCTGTGAGTGGTGCCAGTGATGGACCGCCTACAGCGCTATCAAAAACAGTAGAAAAGGCTGCCCAACGTTCTAAAATATCTAAAATCTTCTGTAAGTGGTGCAGAGATAGCATTAATAGTAAGGAGCTCAGGCTTTTACCTCCCGTCAAAAGTAAACAGGATATTCTTAAATTAATACCTGATGATGCCACGATTATTCATGTATTTGATGCTATGGATTTTCCAACTACTGTTGACCTATCGTTGGCTAAAATGCGTCGAAAGGGCAAAGTATTATGGGTTCTCAATAGATCGGATTTAATAACACCAGATAAGGAGCGGACAAAGTCTAGATTACTTCGTTATGTACGAGATGAATTAAAACGACTAGGTGGGATTAAAAGCCAAAATGTGTTTGCTATTTCATCAAATTATAATTGGTTTGCTGATGAAATTTATGATGAGTTGACTGAGGACAATTATATTGTGGGTCATGCAAATACTGGCAAATCGACTTTAGCTCTTTATTTATCTCATCGATTCCGTGGAGCAGGTAATGGTCGTAAATTCTGGGGACTTGGAAGTTGGTCGAATCCATTTATTAGCCAGCTTCCAACAACATATTTTTTACAAGGCGATAAATTCTTAACTGATCTTCCATCATACCCAGAAGATCTTGGAGATAATGGCTTAGGTACTTATGACTTGCTAAAGCCCAATCTAGTTCGAAAACTTAGTAATGCTCATCGAGTATTTCGAACTCCTGGAGTTTACAATTGCCCACAAGTTGTTGTTTCTACACTTCCGTCACAGTTTTTAAGTATTGGAGGTATTGTAGCTATAAAAAGAGATGCACCTGTCCATCTCATTTCCTGGTCTATATATCCTGATTGTGATTACAAGACGAGAGTCTTTTCGTCTCTTGAGAAAATCATTGAAGTCAATCAATCTTCAGCAGCTGGTAATATCAAGAGTCATGACCGGTGGTCAATGGTACGATCAGATAAAGCGTCGGAACCATTAAATAAGGTTATGGAGTTCAGATTCGGGGGGGAAGGTGTTAGTTTAGCTATCAGAGGTATTGGACTTGTTCATATGCATGCCTATGGTAAAATTCCTGAAGAAGGTATTCTTCTTGAGGTTTATGCCATGAAAGGAGTGAAAATCATGAGACGTACTGATGTTATGCCATATATTCGAAATCCTCGTAACTACCAAAGGGAATCAAAGGAAAAGATGATAATGGAAGTTGAAGCAAAAAAGGCATCTGAAATGATGCTTAAACGAGCATGGAAGAGAAAGCAAATAGAGGTCAAAGCAAAAGCCGTAAATGCCTACTCTAATATTTAAAAGGTATATGTTTATATATAGATATTGTAACTTATTGTATACATCTTGTACATAGTGAATGAAGTAATTGATTATGATTGCCGGAAGAGAGCCATCACTGTTCGATTCGCGACGCAGCAAAAGAAAAACCAGGCAACGGAACGACGTATCGCAACTGAAGCCAAATAAAATACAGTAGCTTATTTTCTAATGAAAGAAATAAAAAACTACAGCACCTCCTGTTCACACGTGGTCTCCCACCGTATTACTGATGAAGGCTCTACCAGGTTTGAATATGATTGATCGGACGGGAAATCTTATTTTACTGGTGATATGGCCGTAGCTGAAAATAGACTTTAATAATTTGTTATAACAATAAGCAATATGTCACGTGAAACGGTTTAACCGTTTAACGGACTTTATTTAACACGAAAATGCTTATATAGGTGTCTGATTATTAACCACATAATAACCAAAAACAGCTGGTTATCTTACCTCACTGTCGGGCGGTTTATATTTATTTCCCCATCTTAACAACATCGCCTTTTGTTCTTTATGATTTATTTATTTCCACTATACTAGGTAAATATGATCAAGCTTCCTGTTTGCCAAAGATGCCGACTGGCACTTTTTCCTCACGAATCACTTAAAGACCTCAGCCAACCTCAAATTAACTTATTGACAAGTAGTTTGAATCGGCCTGAAGATAAATCAGTTGAAGAATGTAATAATAGTAGAGATGTAGTGCTCAGTGCAAAGGAGCGAGCTAAATGGGCTGCAGATGGTGAGGGAGGCCCAGGAGAGTCGTTTTATGTAGTGACACAGAGTCTTATGGCCGGGTCGGGAAATGAATCATTTGCAACTTATGAGGGGGTTGAGCAGAATCCTTATGAAGGGGGTGGATACAGTGACGATGTACACAACTGGAATGAAAACGGAACTGAAACTGAAACTGAGACTGAAACTGAAACTGAAACTGGAGCCGGAGTTGGAAGTGGCAGTGGAGTTCAGACTGGAAATACTCTGAATGGTGAAAGAGATACAGCAGCTAGAGGAGATGGCAATGGTGTTAAAAGCAGCGGTAATGAGAAAGACGTTCAAGAATATAAAGCTCAACAAATTCATATTTTAGACAATTTATTTGAAGAACTTTCAGGTAAAAGCGATATTGATTACCCAATTTGTACCGACTGTGCAGAAATTCTCCAAGATAATTTAAAGGTTCGGTATGAAGAATCATGCAAGGAACGTGATATATATATTTCGTTCCTTAATAGAATAAAGAAAGATCCTGAACCAGAATCGGAGAAGACTGAAGAAATCCTTAAAGATATTTCCGAATTGGAAAAAAAAAATGAGGAAGCACTTCAAGAATTAAAGGCTGTTGAACAGAAAAGAAGGCAGCTTGAACAAGAGCTGGAAAATCTTGAAAATGAATCTGATCAATTAACTATAGAAGAAGAAAGCTTTTATGAAAAGCAAAATGAATTATATCTTGAATTATCGGATTATCAGAATGAAAAGGATAGAGTGCATTCGTTATATAAATATCATTCAACGCGATTACAGAAATTACAACGAAGTAATATTTATAATGATACGTTTAATATTGGAAATGATGGGCTATTTGGTACTATAAATGGTCTTCGTTTAGGCAGAGTAGGAATCGAATGTACAGCCGATGGAAAAGTGAAAAAAGAACATATCGTAGATTGGTCTGAAATTAATGCTGCGTGGGGTCAAACGTTACTTCTGATTGCTACTGTTATACAAAAGCTTAATTTCAAGTTGGTTGGCTATCGATTAAGGCCACTTGGAAGTATGTCCAAAATCGACCGGCAAGATTCTTCAGGGAAATGGGTTGTTCTAGATTTATATTCATCCGGTGAATATGCTTTTGGAGGATTCGGAGGTAATGATAAGTCATTTGATAGTGCTATGGTTTCATTTTTAAATATACTGAATCAGGTGGGAGAGTTTTTGATGGATTCAGATCAGTCGTTTAAATTAGATTTTAAGATTGAAAATGATAAGATAGGAGGAGATAGTATATTATTGAGTGATTCTAAGAAAAAGAGTGATCCTAAGAATAAGAGTGATCCTAAGAATAAGAACTGGACTGAGTGTTGCAGGCGGGTGTTAAAGAATTCGAAGAAGATACTGGCTCAGGTGGCTAATATCGCTGCCACTCAGCACAAATCCAAGCAGAGAGCATCTTCATGAATAGCAGAATAATGAGACAAATATATGAATGTTGTTGCCTGATAAATAGTTTTAGGTTACATATAGCTCAGTACACATCACCCCTAAGGCAAGATGTATTGCCTCTGGCAGCTGGGGCATCGTTTGGCTCGGGTTAAATCCGTATATGGGGGTCACCTTCTCACTGCCTTTATACAGCCCGTCCCCGTCATGATATTCTATTTCAAGTGAAATTATAACCGTGAAAAGTTCTATTTGCTGATTGATAATATCAGAGAGGTTAACTTTTACTTCTCAGGATTATGTCATTTAATGCGCCAGTTAATTAACCAGTGCATAACGTTAACTTAACTCGTTTAGCGACGTAAATTAACTTCGCTGTGTTTAACCTAACCGTTAGGAGAAATAACTTATCCAGATCAAGCTTCATTGATGCAGACCTAATTCGGCCAAGCTAAGTTAATTTTATAAACTAACCGTTAACACGTTATAGTGAATTAAGATTAGTAAACAACAATAGCGCGCAGCAGGTCGATCATTAGCGCTAACAGCTATAGCTAGCTAGCTTTTGCCATACACGGCTGCATGGCCAGCAGTTGTAGCCTTACTTTTTTGTAAGCAGACTTTTTCAGGATCTTAAACCCATATTTCAAACTCAGTTTCTACCTTATCAGATCTATATGACATCTGATTTGAAATGTATTATTCTCTTTATAAAGGATAATACAATATCTCATATAATTTCGAGATCATGGAGATCACAAAAAGAGGTATGTATTAAGCTGGAAACAAAGAATTGCGACAGCATGTTGTTGGTACATTTTATTAATAATAGAAACTAACAAGATACTAGATGGAAGTAAACAATCCTTCAGTAGAGATAAGGTATGTTATATTGGCGACAAAACTGCAGTAACTGCAGTAGGGGAAGTTAGATCCATACTACTAGTGTACGAGTAGTCGAAATTTCCTGTGGCTTTTTGTATCCATCGTCACATACTGGACATGTACCAGTGACTTTTTGTATCCATCGTCACATACTGGACATGTACTAGTGACTTTTTGTATCCATCGTCACATACTGGACATGCACCAGTGACTGGAATTGCAACATGAAAATTTTCTAACTTTTCTTTTAGATTATTACACGAATATCCAATTTGTCTTATAACTTGGATTCCTTGTATATAAGTCCATCAGATGTAGCCGATAGAGTTCTGCAGGGAATATACCCTGGGGTTAGTAGTTATGAAATAAATACCCTATGTGCCGAAATATCGGCATCAATGACTACAATTCATCCGCATTATTCCAAATTAGCGGCTAGACTAGCTATTTCGAGGTTACATAAGGAGACTTGTTCTAAATTTTCAGAGGCTATAGAGAAAATGTATTATTATAAACAGGAGGTAAATAATCGCAAACTGGCTCTTATCAGTAAGGAAACCTATGAAATTATCATGGCTAATGCAGATATTTTGGATGCTACTATTGATGATTCAAATGATTTCGAATATTCATATTTCGGATTCAAAACTCTTGAAAGATCTTACCTACTTCGTATGAATGGTAAAATCGTGGAAAGACCTCAATATATGCTTATGAGAGTAGCTGTGGGTATTCATGGTAACAATATACCAAATGTTTTAGAAACATATCAATTAATGTCATCGAAGCATTTCACACATGCTTCACCTACTTTATTTAATGCTGGTACTCCCAGACCACAAATGTCTTCTTGCTTTTTAGTGGCTATGAAAGATGATTCGATAGAAGGGATTTATGAAACTCTCAAAGATTGTGCTCTTATCTCTAAGACGGCTGGAGGGATTGGTTTACATATTCATAACATACGAGGTAGAGGAGCCTATATAGCAGGAAGTAATGGCCAATCTAATGGAATTGTTCCCATGCTAAGAGTGTTTAATAACACGGCAAGATATGTTGATCAAGGAGGGAATAAACGACCTGGTGCGTTTGCTATTTATTTAGAACCTTGGCACAGCGATATCTTCCAATTTTTAGATTTGAAGAAGAATCATGGTAAAGAAGAATTAAGAGCTCGAGATCTTTTTTACGCTCTTTGGATCCCGGATTTATTTATGGAAAAAGTTCGAGATAATGAAGATTGGTGTTTGTTTTCACCTGATAAAGCTCCAGGTTTATCAGATGTTTATGGATCCGAATTTGAAAAGCTTTATAATAGATATGAGCAAGAAAACAGACAATTTAAAACTGTCAAGGCCCAGAAGTTATGGTTTGCTATATTAGAGGCTCAAACGGAAACAGGAAATCCTTTCATGGTATATAAGGACTCTTGTAATCGCAAATCTAACCAGAAGAACATTGGTGTTATCAAATCATCTAATCTATGTACAGAGATTGTTCAATACTCGTCTCCAGAAGAGACGGCTGTTTGTAATTTGGCATCTTTAGCCCTTCCAACTTTTGTCCGCTTCGAGGAGGAAAAAAAGGAGGTCGAGGAGAATCAAGCTGAGCAAGGAATGATCTCTCCCCAATCACCGGACGTAGAGACCAATTCACTCGATAAAGAAAAAGAGCTTAGAGTTTGGTATGATTTTAAAGAACTTCACCGGGTAGCTAAGATAGTAACTCGGAATCTTAATCGAATTATTGATATTAATGACTACCCAATAGAATCAGCTAAAATTTCCAATTTTCGACATCGACCGGTAGCTGTAGGAGTTCAAGGATTATCGGATACATTTATGAAATTGCGAATGCCATTTGATTCTGCCGAAGCTAAATTATTAAACAGTCAAATATTTGAAACTATTTATCATGCCGCAGTAGAAGCTTCGATGGAATTGGCAAAAATTGATGGACCTTATGAAACCTATCATGGATCACCTGCATCTCAAGGGTTATTACAATTTGATTTATGGAATCATAAACCTTCTGGTTTTATGTGGGATTGGGATTCATTAAAAGTAGAAATACAGAAATATGGACTAAGAAATTCTTTATTAGTTGCACCCATGCCCACAGCTTCTACATCGCAAATTCTTGGGTTTAATGAATGTTTTGAACCAATCACTTCAAATATTTATACAAGAAGAGTTCTCTCTGGGGAGTTTCAAATTGTTAATGATTATCTAGTTCAAGATTTGGTTCAATTAGGACTATGGAATAATGATATGAGAAACCGTCTTATTAGTGAGGATGGTTCAGTACAGGGAATTGATGAAATCCCTAAGGAATTAAAAGGTTTATATAAAACTGCGTGGGAGATCAGTCAGAAAGTAATTATTAACATGGCAGCCGATCGTGGTTCATTTGTAGACCAATCTCAAAGTATGAATATTTTTATGAAAAACCCCACTATGAGTAAACTTACAAGTATGCACTTTTATGGATGGAAGAAGGGTCTAAAAACTGGAATGTATTATTTGAGGACCAAAGCAGCATCTGCTCCTATTCAATTTACTGTTGACCAAGAAGCACTTAAGAGGAAGAAGGTTTCTAGTGCTATTGCTACTACTACTACTTCTATAAAACTCTCTAATAAAACCAAGGAATCACCACTTAAAAAGCGGCTCCGTTATATTGGTCCGGGAATTGATGAAATGCCTGACGAATCTGCTTTATCTTCTTTATCATCGCCATCACCCATATCGTGGATTCCATCCCGACCTTCTTCTACGCCTTTATCTTCAGTTTCTCCGTTTGGTTATCCACCAACTCCTATATCATTACGGAGAGATGAGCTTAGTGATAAAGAGGAAGATTCCCCTTCTTGTGGTATTGATATGGGTAACTCTTGTGATATGTGTGGTGGTTAAAATTATGTAGATGTACCGGGTTCGGCCGACCTGGATTGAGGTTTGAAATTGGGAATGGATGCGGCCTTACCCATATTCTGATGTCTTAGTTTTCAAGACAGAAAATAACCTCCTCTCCTGTCTCTCCTGTCTCTCCTGTCTCTCCTCTCCTATCTCTCCTCTCCTATCTCCCCTCTCCTATCTCTTCTCTCCTATCTCTCCTCTCCTCTCTCTTGTATCATATTTATTTATATCTTCTTATATAGTTATGAATGTCTTGATTAAAGTTTTTCTACATAATTTAACCTATATATCTAAAACGCTGGATTTTAAAAATGACTCTGGAGTCTAGAATAAAATATGGTGGATGGTGTATTAGGTATAAAGAAGAATTTTAAATATCGGCTCCTATTATGATTGTTATATGTTGTATTTATAATTTCTCTTTTATGTTCTTTATGACTTGTTAATGTTGAATAAAAAATCCATTTGTTTCAAAAACCGATTAACCTCTGACATATCGATTACTACGCAACAACCCTAAGCCATTTTTGTGTATTGATCTTCTACTTCCCGTGTGTCAAAAAACGAACCCTATTCGGTATGGTATATGAGTGGGTCTAACAGTTAAAGTTTTTGATTGAATTGATTGATATGATAAGGCAGTAGACAAAGCAAGAAGAAAGGTACGCTATAATAACCTTCTTATATATATATATGTATATATAACGATTGTTAAAAACAACGGCAATAAGAAGAATAGATATTTTATTTAATGCCAACAAAAGATTCTTAACGATATTTTTTTCTCTATGAGCTAATTATAGGCGTCACCAGGTCTATAGAGCTACTAGACTGCAACCACAAAGCAATTGTGATAAACGGAAAGACCGCTTTTAAATAGAATCTAAAATTTAAATCATGTCCTTAATTGAAGTTACTCGAGAAAGTAGTCCCGCTCAGTCCGAGGCACTTCTTCCTCCTTCAACGACTCAAGAAGACAACCGGACCAGGCGGATCAACCGAAATAATGAAGATGATAATGAAAGCTATGATATCGATGATAATTATGGTGACTTAGAAGCCGGAAATGTCCTCCTAATTAATGGTCATCGGTCTGGATGGAGGACTTTTATAGATGGCCCATTAACCCCTGTTGAACCTGAAGTGAGCATGATATTTCCTCTGTTACAAGAATTTCCTGATATTCTAAAAAAGAAATTGCCTCAAATTTTTAAAAAGACAATATTTATTGTGTTTGTGACTTTATGGTCTGGTTTGTTCTTTATTTTAAGCAGTGAGTCTATTTTGGCTTCACCGATGGTTAACGGTGAGAATGTTGATCTACTGAGGTGCAGTGCAGTATCTCAAGTATGGTTAGGTAAAAATGATTGGTGTGGACTTGATGGTAAGAATTGTCATGGATCTTCCGAGGGTAAAGAATTCAAATTCAAATGTCCTGCTGACTGTGCTCAAGATAGTTGGACCTATAGTGAAACTCCAGTTGGAGGATATGAATCCATTTATAGACCGTATGTTATTGGCGGTAATAATTCATATCGAGCTGATTCATTTGTTTGTGGAGCAGCTGTTCATCGAGGAGCAATTAGTAATACATTTGGTGGATGTGGTATTATCAGATTTACTGGAGAGCAAGTATCTGGGTTTATATCAGAATTAGGTCATAATAACATTCAAAGTATCGGTACGGAAGCAGAATTCCCTGCTAGTTATGAATTTTTAGATACCAGTGGAATTATATTATCAGGATGTCATGATTTCAGAATACCAATTATTGTCACGAATATCGTTCTGTCTATAATATATGGATACTTTGTTAGTGACCCGAAACTATTTTTGCCATTTTTGGCGGTTTGTGGATTTTGGACGGTCATTTTAGCGTCCAACCCTCCATTGGCTGGTGGAGGTGAATTAGAAGATGCGGAGATTATTTCTCTGGGTTTCCGAAGATTATTACCGGCTATGTTAGGAGTATATTTAATATACAATGTTGCGACCCGTCCACAATTAAAGGATATGCCGGCAAATATTAGTAGGGTAGTATTTTGGGTCAGCGGATTTTGGATAGGAATCTTAGAAAATTATGTGTTTGCATCATTGCCATTAGATCGTCTCACTGCTCATGATTTAAACACCCAACCAGGTGCTTGGTTGGCATTATTCATATTGCTGGGAGTAATAGGGGCCATTGCAATTGGACAGGCCTATGTTATTTGGAGAATGGGAAAACTTAAACATTACCTGGAATATTATTTATTCGTTATCGGCATTTTGATATGTTTGTCATTTGTTCCTAATGAAACTTTACGTATCCATCATTATATTTTGGCTTTAGTACTGTTACCAGGTACTGCATTTCAAACCACTCCTAGTTTATTTTACCAAGGGTTATTAGTTGGATTATTTATTAGTGGTGTTTCCAGGTGGGATTTTGATTCTATTTTGCAAACGTATGATCAACTAAGACGTGGTGCTCCAAGCTTTAGAGGAGGATTTGCTCAATTCACTGAGCCATTAATAGCTGATAATGATTATGATAATCATCTTGGTTTATTACAATTGAAAAATGTGGCATTAAGGTGGCAGAGCCTAGATGATGCCAGACTATTGGATAAGTCTATAGATAATTCTTGGGATGGTTATAGCCTGATAATCAATGATATCGAAAGGTATCGAGGTCCTGACAATTCTTTTAACTTGACTGACTGGGCAGTTGAATCTTTTATTAATCTAACCGATTCGATACCTTTAACTTACTATGTTAGAGTTGCTTTCGCAGAGGTTTTTGAAGGACATACTGCTGATTATACACGAGCAGGAAGGATTACTTTAGATACTGGAGAGTGGACTGTTCCAGAGGTTGGTGCTATTTGAAAAAGGATAGATTTAGATGAATTATTACAATTGTACTTAAGCATTAATAGAAATAGCGACTTGACAAACGCCCGGCTGTTGGCGGATGCTTCCCTTGTCTGTTCCCGACATCTGGAGATGTAACACTAGACCCCTAGCTCTGACGGAATTCACCTTTAATCACCAAGGGCAGCGACTGAACCAGCAGAGGTTCTGGATCTATGCTCCAGCCGATGGAGACAGGGAACGAGGTCTGTCCCGCAGAGCCATGCATGCATACGGTACGTACGTTAAGCTGTGGATGTCACGCTTAACTGCAGGGGCTGCAATATCTAAAGTAATCGCAGTTTCGGTCGATAACTGGTAAGTTAATGGTTAACGTATATACTTACGTACGCGCGCTGATTGGAGCACGGCTATGCACACGGAGACTGACGGAGTCGTGATAGCGGAACGTGAACGCTGATCGGATCCGTTTCGGTACTGTGGTATCGATAACCAGATAAACAACTCCAGTTCGAGCCGGTCCGACATCTGTAGATCGTAAGCATCTATCTTTAAATATCCAAGTTCCTTCCCTCCGTACTTTTTCTTTTTTTCTTTCTTTTTTTCTTTCTTTTTTTTGAAGCTTGTCTTCTAGTTCAAACTTGTTTGTTTGTTCATTCATCTTGTAATGACGAACTTGAACCTGAAGGCTATGTGGATTTCTATTAGCATTTGTACAGTTGGTCTAATATTGAGAAACACTGCTCATGCTGCTGCTCATATCTTTAATATCAATGAAAACTCGCAATCTGTAGTCGTAGCTTCAAGTGGAGGATTTGATTCTCCTGTGAGAGTTGCTCCCGATCACAACTCTTGTCCTATCGATTCACCATTATCATGTTCCAGATCTGATACTCCTGACAGTTGTTGTTACGAAGGGACTAATGGCCTTTTCTTATCAACCCAGTTCTGGGATTATTATCCCGCTACTGGTCCTGATGATGTATTCACATTGCATGGTCTTTGGAATGATAAATGTAATGGTGGATATCAACAATTCTGCAATCCTTCATGGATGATTGAGAATGCTACTGAGATTTTGGAAGATCTGGGTTACACCGCTCTATTAGATGAAATGAATGATATTTGGAAGAATCAGGGAGCTGCTGATAGTTCATTATGGCTACATGAATTTAACAAACATGGAACTTGTATGTCTACAGTGAACCCTTCATGTTATGGATCTGATGCTCCCAAATATCAATACGTTGGGGACTTTTATAATACGGCAGTTGATCTTTGGAGAAAATTGCCTACTTATGAATTTTTGACTTCTGCAGGGATATTGCCATCAACCACAGAAACATTTACGCTTGAACAAGTCCAGAATGTATTATCGCCACATGTTGGAGGAGCCCAAGTGTTTTTGGGCTGCGATCGGTCAAACGCATTGCAAGAAATTTGGTATTTCTTTAAGCTCCAAGGATCGGTAGCCTCTGGGACTTTTACTCCAGTGGATTCTATTAGCAGATCGTCATGTAAAGATGGTTTCTACTGGTATCCTAAGGGCACTAAGAGAGGTGGAGGTGGTGGTGGTGGTGGCGGCGGTGGCGGTAATAAAAAGGGAACACGAGGATATTTGAAGCTTACTGGTCAAGATGGATGCCTTATCTCTAATGGTAAATGGTATACTTCAGGTACATGTGCTACTTATTCTCTACTCAAGACAGTTGGAGGAATCAATTTGAGATCTTCGAAGGGTTATTGCAACATAATTGATGGCGTATTCACTTGTTCCAAGGCCACTGCAGCTGGCGATTTTACGTTGGATGAAGAAAATAATCATATTTCCTACGGTGGTGAATCCGTCTGGGGTGCCTCTACTAAGCCTGGTAGAAACCAACAGGTAAATGTTTCTCCTGGCTCTGATGATTCTATTACTTTTGAATTGTTATTCTCCCCAAGATAAACGCCATCCAACGGAGGCTCTTGATATATATATTAGCTACTGTACAAAATATAAAAAATCATTTTGAAATTATAGAATTGCGAATCTAGTTTCCAGATCTTGCTGGAAAAGGATAAGTAGGTGGCTCCAGTCGGGTCGAGATCATATCCACACCTGGAGGAGCAAAATCGATGCTAATCAAATATTATTTAGAGACTAGTGTTACAAATCATTAAAAAAATTGGGACTGCTAGTAGTACTCGATTCAATTACTAGAAAGTTCCTTTAACTTCAACCTAAACTTCTGTAATCTGCTTTTAGAGGAATCTACTCTGTTGCACAGACGAATCACTGATAGCACAAATAATGCAACAGTCAACAAGCTTGGATGGCGGTGGCGACTATACTTTCGGACAATAATTCTATCATCACTCAAAATAGAGTCGTCCACTATATTAATTGCTCCAGATGCTTGAAGAAGCAAGAGACGGTTACGACTTGCTTGCTTATAATTAGCAATCTCTAATGCTTGGTAACCAAGCATGAATCGGAGATCATTACGTACTTCCCTTAAACGTTCACTATCGTACTGACGGATATACAATTCCTGGATTATTGAGGTATCAGCTGAACTGTACTCGGCTTCTAATAAGCGCCGTCGCAGGAGTTCAGATTGTTGTATAACTCTGTTAAGCTCATCTCGAAGTTCTTTGATTTCGGGTTGATTAGCCAACGATTCAGTCTTCTGAGGTTCTTCATTTTCCAAGAGTATGAGACAGCTCTCGAGACTAGACTTGATTTCTTCTGTTGAAAGAGTGTTTAGTCTGGAACAGATAGTCGAAATCAAACTTCTAGGAGAAGCCGATGACTCAGTTGGCTGAGATAGTTGAGATGGTCCAGAATGAGATGATTGAGGAGGTTGAGACGATTGAGATGGATGAGGCTCCTGCGTTGGGTTAGATGGTTTGGATGGTTTAGATGGTTGCGTTGGTTTAGATGGTTGCGTTAGTTTAGATGGTTGCGTTGGTTTAGATGGTTCAGATGGATGACGTGTTCCAGATGATTGAGATTTTTTGTCCTGTTGAGATGGCTTAAATACTTTAGACTTCGGAAATGAGAAGTCACTGTATTCTGAAGAAAATGGATCTTCATCAAGATCCAACTGTACTACCGGGGCCGTAATTTTATTGGGCTCAGTTACTATTTTTGTTGATCTACTCCCCCCTCCAGGACCATTAGAAGATAAACTACGAAGTTGAGAAACAGCAATCCCATCATCGCCCTTGGCAATGCTTATCTGATTATCTCTATTCAATTCTGGCAGCTGCGTCTTTTGATCATTATTACTGCCACTGCTCGATTTTTTCTCTTCAACATCTGCTCCTGATTTTAGGCTATTGAATTGACTAATCCGTGGAAACATAATGTCCTGGCTCTTATTTTTCTTCGGAGATGGGACTTTGATTGGACTAATCCCATCAAATGATGATAGTGATGTGGAGGTCTGTTGAAACATATTAATCGCCGGTTGCGTATTGGATTCCAGGTAATTTGGAGCAGAAAACGGCCTCTGGATAATGTTTTTACCATTGCTGCTAGTAACACGATTATTAATGTTGTTATTTCCCTCCTCTTCCTTAGCTCTATTGCTCAGCTTGCTTTCCAATATTGAATGTGCCTTGTCATAGTTTATTTGAACTACCTCTAAAGGCTGGACTATTATAACTTCACTTCCATCACTTAATGAATCCCCTAATTGCTTTAGACTATCATGTGAGAATCGAAGCTTGTGTTTTATACTTTCCAATTGTTCAGAAAGATCTTCTCGTGATGATGAACTTTCGCTAAGCTCGTGGAGTCGGAATTTGACAGAAAAGTTGTTTTCTCGGATAGATTGAGCTAGAGCATCTAAACTTGCACCCGATTTGGTCATTTCGAAGAGATAATCAGAACAGACAAAATAAACAAATAAATGAAATCAATTCATTTTAGAGAAATAAAATATTCGATTGACAGAAAATACATACCGCGGTTTAACGCGTCGAAAACACGCATGAATGGGCCGAACCTAAATCAGGTTGATGGGTTAGGGTATTGCTTATCTTATCTTTCCGATCGAAGCGACATACATGTATAAGATCTTAGTTGTTGTCACGGACGCAGTTCTTGAGCGAAGCGAGAACCAACTGTATATGTCTGCATGTATGGGAGAGGGCCACCAAATACTCTGCCTTCAATTCTCATGATATTTAACAGTTGAATGTGGTTAGATCTCGATTAATGTCACATAGTGAACGAAGCATAAGCGCAAAGCTTAGCCATCTGACACACTTAGGGCCCTCTTCTGACACCTATAAACAGATTCTCATTCTTGTCAGAGACGTCCAATTCTTGCCTATTGTGGTCGCAGATGTCAAGATCCTGTTACTCTTCCCAAATTCCGTTGACATGGCGTTTTCTCTGCAGCTGGACGAGGTCTGGGCACTTTTGCTCAGAGATTTACCTAACATTGAAGAAATATCATCACAAATGATGTGAGGAAGGTTTTATAACTCTCTTGCGGTGTAACGTTGGCTATTGCCGACCAGACCTGAAAACAATATACTCTGAGACATACCCCCATGTTAACTGTACATATATGTTCCGGTGTCGACACATTAGCGGTCCGTATGACGAATGACGCATATCTTTTACTATCTTAATATATTATGTTATGAGAAAACATCATCTTGATTTGTGGTTAAAGTTATTTATCTATTGTAACTTAAAGTCGAACTGTTTATTTTGCCAAAATCATTCATGTTACAATATATATAAATTAAATTTAAGGTTAAGCAGGACGTAGAACAGATATCGGAGAGTGACTCGGACAAGCGCAATTAACTTTTTCAAGGAAGGAAAACAAAATAAAACAAAACAAAATATGAAAAAAAAGCTTGGAAAGGCTTGCCAGATATGGATATACGTGGCAGGGGCTTGAAACGAATATCAATCTGTAACTGCTAGTATCTATAGGTATCAAACCACCGAAACTCCAGGCACATCAAGCAGAAGCAAGAAGAAAGAGACAAAGTAATCAGTTTAAACAATAAAGTTATTTCTCAATTTAACGGTTAAAATTCTTATTTATATTATCAACTGTATTATCAGGATCAACTAACCGAATCCTCGGCTATCGCTATCCCCGAATGCCCCGGCAGTTGGGATGAATCCCCTAATCCGGAAAGTAACCATTGTTTCCCCGATGATTTCTGACGTATAACTCTAGCACAATTGACAGTCTGGATGATATTTTGGCAACGTAATATACCTAATAAAATAACAGACTGACTGTACTTGTTACTAAAGTTTAACGTTAACACTTCATGTCGAAATTAAACGTAGTATTAAGGTTAACTTAAGGTTAATGTTAACTTTAAGTTAACTAACTTAATTCAAGTAAGTTAACGTTAACATGCTTCAACGTGCATGCATCGAATGCTGTCTATCATATACTTCAGAACCGGCCCTAGACCTGATCGAGAAGTTTGAGCTGAAATTTTTTGACGGTAACGAACCATTATCTAATAGGTGTCTACAGAATGACGAGTTATGGTATAGAGTAATGCTTTGAGTTATAATCTGTCATATTTAAAGTTATGCCATAATCGACTGACAAATCCGATAAGTAGAATTAAGGTTTATTTATTACATGTACGGTTAAATAATGTTGTTGTTTGAAAACTAGTTTGTGTCAACAACAGTAACAATGCCACAGGTTGGCCTATTTTTGCCAGGTCGTGGAGCTGCTGCATTTGGGAGCCACTCGACTCTGTTGTTTATTCCAGTGTGCTTCAAATTGTATATTATATCGGGCATAGCGATAGCTAGGGGCAACCCGGAGGCCTGCCCTCATGAGATACGAGGCTACCCGATGTACCGGTCAATCGATGATCCCTCACGTGAATGATGGGCGGACGGGCCGTCCATAATTTTGACTCCGACATCGCTACGGTACTATTGCCAAGACATGACAGAATTGAGAAATGAATATCGAAGTTATGGATCCGGCGGCAGATACCTCGCCCTAAAGAATTTTCTGTTAGTGGTACCACTAAAAATGCTACTGTAGAGTAGTGGTTGATCTAACAAGCAACTAGATAGGAGCTCACCGCAATTGATGCTTATCTCAATACATATTTCCACCCAACATTTCATATAATTAATTATATTAGATTGCTTACAAAAAATGACAATCACATAAAATTCCAATCTTGCAAGCCTCACCAGCTCAAGGTGGGTAACCGGCCGGCTTGGCCCGGTATAGTGTACCTGTACCATTGCTAGCCGTCCGTCATTAAAATTAAGTTTTACCGACAGCAGAAGGCATAAGAAGGAGTTGTTTTTGAAAACTAAGAGAGAAAACACCCAATTCGGGAGCCATGATTAGGGGTCCGAAAATTTTTAGTACTACAGTACACATAAAGAAGAACCGTTTCAAAGACTAATATAGATGGATGAATAAACTTGAAGCGCCAAGCCAGTCTGAAACCTCACAAAGCCGACATGCGTTGGCTGCTGCTTATGAAACCTACTACAGTATTACAGTATCACCACCAAGACACCAGCCGCCAAAGGCTAGGTAAGCGGCACTTAACAATCAATAACAGATGGTTACAGCTCACTATTTGGACTCCGACTAAGTGTGGGGAAAAAAGAAAGAAAGAAATGGGTTAGGGTAAGGGATTGTAATTACGTATTTTACTTAAAGCCGTTGACCACTTTAACCTATTACAGTATTCTCAGTCTCTTTTAAGCTATGTGACGTAATGCTACCGTAAATGACCGAAGTCTCCCTTCTCGTAAGGCCGAAATCTGTTGAAAACTTGAGAGTAGTAGCAGATCACATATAGGTTTTTAAGCACCTTACTCTTAATTAACTTTACCACTGCTATTTGTAAAGAGAACCTCAACGAGGACAACTAATATTTTTTTCTTTTTTTTTTTGGTTGTTTGGAAGGTTTTTGTATTGTCGAAACGCTTTTAAATTAACTCCTATCCTTTAAATTATTTATTACGCGCATTATATTTGGAGAAGCTGAGCTCTTGAACTTATTCAAGCTAATTCACTCACCAGCCGAGCTAGTGAACTCTAATTTTTTTGAAAAAGCAAACGAAGCAACCAATACTAAATTGACTGTAATATATATATATATATTCTTATAGTTTCTACCTACCGTCCTTCCTATGTTGGCATATGTTTGTTGGAACGAATAGATAGAAATAGTAGTAGTGAGATTCCTCTATTACGTTCTAATCCTTTCAGGTGAGTATGAAATACCTCAAGGCTCTATCAAAGTTAGCTTTGGAATTTTGCTTTCCAGCAGTAACAGAAAGGGTTCAAATCTGCGAAACTGAACTGACATCTTAGATATTTTTCACACTGGAACAAGATTTGAACAAAACAAGTCTCCCATCAAATTTTTCATGTCAGTTAAACCACCCCCAAGGTCCCCTTATTCGGTAATCCCGAATGATGAGATCTTTTCTAGAACTTCACCTAAAGTCCGATCACCTATTGGCTCGGCATCTCCTATTTTAACATCACCAAGAAATGAAAGCTCTCTAGGACAGAATGATCGCGAAAGATTGAATGAACGGTTGAAGAACCTACGTGTGGGCTCGGGTGATACTCATACTAGTAGTTGTGGTGGTGGTAGCGGTGGTGATAGCAGTAGTAATAGTAGTAGAAGTACAACTCCCACATCAAGGATATCAACAAATTCACCTTCATATTTTAGTTCAATATTACCTATAAGTATGGAGGAAGATAAGACCGCTACAAAAGATATTTACAGTTTTCGCTACCCCCTTAATTCTGGTCCGACATCGTCAGCATCTCAAATGGATGAAATTGATCATCATCCTCCAACTCCAGATCATGACTCTTCTGAAACGTTTCTGCCGAACCCTGTAGTGTCTGTACCAGCAAATCCTTCAATAACAAAAAAGAAGAATAGACCTCCTCAACTTGACTTGTCAAAGGACGTTAAAGTTCATTCAGGTCTTCACACTCCTACAAGTGCCAGGATACCACCATCATGTCTAAGTGCCAATGCTCATTCACATTTTTCTGCTATGTTAGCTCATAAACGAAGTGCCGATTCGCTCTTCCGAAAGTATAGATCCCCTTCCTTACCTTCAAATATCTTACAGCCACAACTTCCAGTAGAGCTTCCTTCATCTGTTGTACCCATTTCTGCGGCCGATTTCCATGAACTGACATCGAGACAAGCTATAGTACAAACTTCGCCTGTGAATTCAGCACCATTTATAAATTCAATAAGATCTAAAAGATCTACAAGCTCATCAAGCTCAACAGGTTCAACGATTTCCACAGATTCAATAGCATCATCATCATCAACAGCATCATTAAATTCAAACTCGCCAAAGACAGGCTCAGTTATAATGAATAATGAAAATCAGTCCGCACAAGCTGAAGCTTCAACAAACATTCCTTCTCCATTATTTTCTAACTTTGAAGGTATTGATAATGGATGTAGCATTGATGATCTGTTCATTGTGGATATTCGCCCATTCGCTCAGTACGCTACTGGTCATATTATGAAAGCAATCAATATTTGTGTGCCCTCGACACTTCTGAAAAGACCTAATTTCACCATAGCTAGATTTGCTGAGTGTATAGCTCCTGATCAGCGCGAAAAATTAGCAAAGTTATCAAGCTATAGTCATATCATTATATATGACCAATCGTCATTTGAACTTAATGCTAGTACGTCAACTTCGTTGATATATACCCTTTTGAAGTTTAGTCGAGCACAGGAAATCTCTTGCAAGATCTATTATCTACGAGGGGGGATAACTGAATTTGAGGAAAGATATCCTGACATGATTGATACACCTTCGTCATCATCATCATCATCATCGGCCCAAACATTGAATGATGTTAGTGGTTTTGATCAAATTAAAAACAGGACTAATATTTCACTCTCCTTGAATAGTTCTAATGATGCTGGTTCCACAGAAACAACTCCAGCGCCTGCTGCTAGTTCTGTTGTTAATCCATCAGCCAATCAGTTATCTCTCCCTCCAGTCCTGACTGGATTTAGTCTTCCTGCTGAATGTAAAGAGATTGGAGGTCGGAGATCAGGGTTCATGTCAACAGCTTTTGATGAGTATAGTTATGTTGATGACTCAGTTACTGTTGGAATACCGGAAAATTTAACCCAGAGTAAAATCGATTCTCAATTCCCAGAATGGCTTAAGCAATTTACACACTCTGATGGTTCTAGTATTGTTGCGAAGAGGTTTTACGATATTGAACAGACAGAAAGAGCTAGATTACGCGCGGCACTTAGTAAAGATAGGGCATTTAGTACTCCTGCAATTATGGATAGCAATGGTAACGTTCAATATAGTGTTTCCGCTGGGGTTAGATTTGGCTATAAGAATAGGTATAACAATATCTGGCCTTACGATCATTCTCGAGTGGTTTTATCTAGAACAGATTCCTCTTCATGTGATTATATCAATGCTAGCTACATTTCAAGTTCATGGTCTTCGAAAAGATATATTGCCACCCAAGCCCCCCTTCCAGATACTTTTGAGGATTTCTGGACCGTGGTTTGGGAACAGTGTATCCCTGTTATTGTAATGCTTACTGCCGAGTTAGAAGGTGGTCAGCTTAAATGCCACCCTTATTGGCGAGAAAATAATCATCTCGGTAGCCTAAAGCTGATGAAAATAAGCGAAGAAAAAGTTCCTCTTGGATCGAATACTGACACTTTGATTACTTTGCGCCGTTTTATCCTAGAAAATGCTAAATACCCAGGTGAAAAGCATGACGTCGTTCAAATTAATTATAGCGATTGGCCTGATTTAGGATCACCAGTCAGTGCCCAAGATTTATTATATCTTTGTATAATTAAAGAGAAGTTCATGCAGGAGTGGAAAACTTCCCATCCAGAAATGACTAATAAAGAAGAACCAATGGGAATGGTACACTGTAGTGCAGGTTGTGGACGTACAGGTACTTTCTGTACTGTGGATTCTGTGCTTGACGTTTTATCTTCTCAACGCCATCAAAATCAACGAGAGAGCGAGTTTAGCGGCGTTGATGCTAATGGTCATGTGAAGGATGACGACAATGATGATCATAAAGACGATAAAGAGGATGATATTATTTATAAGGTTGTGAATGACTTTCGATGCCAGCGAAAGTCAATGGTGCAGAGTCTTCGGCAGTATGCATTATGTTATGAGACAGTGATTTTGTGGTGCTCTCTTGAAGAACAGTGATGCCAGATAAAGACAAGAGCAGCAGCACATACGTAAATTCGGATGTTGCAATTATTATTATTATTATTATTATTATTATTTATTAGACTTATTTATTATTATAATTGCGAATTTGTTTTAACGTCATAGTATTCTTTTTCTTAGCGTTGGCTAAATTTTCTCCAATACCTTCGCAGTTTATGCAGCCGCCCCTGTTGGTTGCTCTTCGATAGAGGTCAATATATAATAAGACTCAGTCATCGATCCCTGAATTCAAGTGATGATATGCGACCTATGACCCTCTCCAGATATCTAAGTGCCACATATATACAAGCGTATATTTAACATATCTGCAGATTCATCTTTCCTCATTTATTAAGAATTGAATCCATGGCAATTAGAGTTGCCTGATCAAGTCCTTGCACAAGATGTTGTTGATCAGGAGGCAAATTGTGAAGAGATTTGAAAGTCGATTGAATTGCTCCACGAAGAGAAACACTATGCACTGGATCCTTTGAAATCAATAGCAGCTTACGCCTCTTCTGTTCGGCAGTTAATTCTTCTTCTTCGATTTGGACATGTTCGAATGCACCATAATATGCTTCAGAATCACCACCTCCAGTTTCATTCACGTCGTCAATCAATTGACACCATAAATCGACCAATTTATGAAGTCTTTGTAGTACTACTACGTTGCCAGTGGATGTCAAAGCAGCTAATCCCAACCCATTCATCTTCCGATCACGAGGATGTCCCATATGATTACATTTTTCTAACCAAATATCGAGGATCCTATCACTTTGGCCGGTAGAAGAAATCATTTCCCAGAACAAAGTTGGATCATCAAATGCCATCTTGGAAAACAGGTTCAATATTCGACAGACAGTAATCATTGTGACGTTTCCCGAATCAAACAAAGTATCCAAAATGGTTCTAAAGACTCCAGAATCAAAAAAAGCTTGTAAATAATCTGTCAATGGCGATACAAGAGATATCAAGTTTAATACCTTTGAAAGATCTGAAAAACTATCCTGATTCATAAGAGCGGCATATTGGGCAACAAGATTAAAGAATTTGGCTACAAAATCGTTAGCAGTCACTAGTTGCGGTGCCAACAAAATATAACTTTCAAAGATTGATAACTCAGTAGAAAGATTTTCTGTAGGGCTCTCCAGAAGTTTCAACAACCCTGGACTCAACGACAACAATTCTTCGTTCGGGGCATCGGCGTTCTCTAATAGTGCTTTCCACAGAGATAGAGCATCTTCCAAGAGATAAACATTTAACTCAGAAACTGGGTCTATTGAAACTCGAAGAGCTGGAACAGCAAGCTGATAACAGGCTACGGATTTACTTCTAATAGCACCAACAACATGTTCAAGAGTCTGTAATATAACTCCATTGAGAAGATAATTATCCGCGGAATCTTCCCATAATGGAGGCAATAAGCTCAGAATTCCGTCAATATACGGCGTTATCAATGTACCCAACTGTTCAGCGAAAACCGATAGAGCACTTAATAGTACTGTCTTGGCTTCAACAGATTCGACTTCTTTGGAAAGAATGAATATACCAGAGAATACTGTATTGATATAAGGTGCAAACCCTTCGGGTTGGAATTCGTAGTTGTCTACACAGAATCGGAGAGCCTGAATAGCGTATAATTGAACTACCAAATCATTCAATGGATCCGTTGTATCCAAAAATCCTGAGAGAAGCCTATATATATTTCCAAGTGTCTCCTGATCAGATACTCGATATATCCATTCCGGTAGTAATAAACACAATCGCCGACGAACTATACGGAAATGGTCAGGGCCGCTAATAAGAGCCTGGGGAGCAAGTACTGAAGTAAACATTAGCTTGAAATCGCATACATCACCAAATACACCACTACCGCTCTCGAAAGCCTGTAAAGCAGCATCTTTTATAAGGACTTTATCCAGGTCATTCCCATCCATATTGATAGTTGTCTCTATGAAACGTAGCACCTGATCAGCAACCTCCCCTTTAAAAGTCATTAATAAGTTTTGATACAATCCAATTGCAGTTGGTCGCAACTGGCTGGCCAATGACATTTCGGATTCTTCTACGAAAAATCCCTCTGGATCACTGCTCCAGTTCCCCAAATCGGTATAATTCAATCGGAAGTACCAGGTAAGAAGTGTATCCATGAGTTGAGAAAGAACCGGCTTGGTGAATACCTGAGATTTAAGAAATTCACGAGCTTCTCTTGCTTCTACACGATCTTCTTCAGTTTTGCTTCGAACACTAGTAGCAGGAGACTTATCAGCAACTTTCACCATACCGAGAAATAGTTCCAAACCTTGAACTATAACCTTTTCATATAGTCCCTTAGAATCACTATTGTCATTATCATCACCATCATTATCGTTAGTATATAAGTATGGAGCTTTAGAGGTAATTATTGATAAATAAGTTTTTAAGACGTCTATTGACTTTGGTGCCAATACGAATGATGTAGCCTGTTTGTCATATATTCTGAGGAACAATTTACCTATTTGTATAATGTATTTGGCGAGCAAGTCGGTGGCATTTGGGGATGAATCATATGCAGATAAAAATATTTTCAAATGCTCATGGGCAGTAATGAAAAATGATGCCGTTTCAGCCACTCTATTAATATGATCATGGCCATCGTACATCAATCGAGAAACTACTTTCAGTGCCAGATACCCTACTTCCATTTGAGCTAAATCAGACGAGTGGATCCAATCATTTACTAAAGAAACATAGATATCTCCGACTTTGGATATCAACTTTGTAGCATGTTCCTGCATTGCTGGCTTGGATTTCCCAAATTTAACTGATGCTAATATCTTAACCACTTGGTTGAGTATATACAGAGCATTGTATAACTTAACCAAATTTTGCATAGATACAGCTTCCGAAATCGCAGATTCGATCCTGTCAAATAAATCGGGCCATTCCCTTGGATAGTCGATCCGAGCAATCTGGGCTATCATCGTTGCGCTCTGTACCAATAACTGTCGATTAGGCTCTGCAAGATTGTTGAATGCCCTAGATCTGATCTCAGCCTTTTCTGTATCATCTACATGAGTCCTTGCAGTTTTCCGCCAGTGAGTTTGAGTGCTGTTCTTCAAAAGAATGATACTGAGCCATCTCTTTGACTGAGCTTCCTTACTGTCAAGATAGACATTCTGTAATGCAGCGTGGTAGCCCGGTACAGTCTGCCATGCTTTCAGCTGGGCCTCCCCAGCCTCCCGTCTAGCTGTGTCATGTTGCGAGCCTGCTGCATCTAAGGCGGATAATAAACTTTCAGATGATAGTGTGGTTCCAGTCGACATGACCGATGAACAACTACAAGACAAGACAGAGTACTGAAAGTACTATGAACGCGCAGAGGGTATCAGATCATCTATCATCTCATCATCAAGTCCATATAACATGAGAATCTAAATTTTTTGTACTAGTGAAGCGGCTCGAGCGGCTTGCGACATTGCTCTTCTCAGGGGTAATCGCAGCCACACAATCTGCTATGCTCTTTGGATCCGATGGAGCGGACAGGATTAACCTCGAGCAAATCGAGATCAGGGGGTTCGTGAGTCGCCCGAATACATCAGAAGAATTGAGTTGTGTCCACATTCATATGATGCGCTTCGGCTATACTCAAGCCTCCGGCGAGCGGTGCTTCGTTCAAGGTTGAAATGTTTCATTATGCATTGTACAGCTTACTGCATATCTCACTGGCACTCTATTTCTATACTACTAACCAAAACAACATAAACAGCTTCTATACAGCGGCAGATTCTAATCCGGAGGTCTTCCATCTGTTAGATTCATCTCCCTCTTCCCATTCTTTCTCTATATAACCAAGTATTTTCTTAACTTTGACAACTTCAGCGTGATCACCTGTATTCTTTCCAAGGTTGTCACTCAGTTTAATAGCAGGATGCCCGTTAACTGACGCAATCTTTATGACAATATTAAGAGGTTTGGATTTACCGTATGGACTACGAGTACTCTTAAAATCATTGGTGAAAAATGTTCCTACCCCAAATGATGGGATAAGGCCATTCTCTTCAGCAATCTTCTTATAGTAGATACACTTTTCGATATCCAAACTGTCACTATAAACAATTCTCTTGGTTCCTCGTTGATAGCCAAGTTTATCATAATAGTGACTACCGAGTAATTTAGTATATTCTGCTGGATCTCCAGAGTCTTGGCGAACACCAAGGTAAATATCTGAGAACGGTGGAATGAGATCTGAAGTTAGCAAACAATCTATGAATTGATCTAGGTGGTTTCTATCGCTATGAAACCGCCTACTTACATTTCAAAAAATTTTCAGATCCAAACGTATCTGTTAAAGCAAACCCAGCATTATCCTTTCCTAAAGTTGAAATCCACAGTTCCATAGCTTTCTTATTTGCAGTGACATAATCTTGTGTATATGCAGCAATTCCCATCATCCATTCATGAGCAACAGTTCCAATTGGCCTTAGATCATACCTATATGCAAAATACACATTCGAAGTCCCTATGAAGAGTTCACTTTTCTCGGATTTCTTAGCCCCTTCGATTATTCCTTCAATAACTAATTCCTGCGTCTTCAACGAACGACGTCGTCTGGTTCCAAACTCTGAAAATGCGCAACCATGAGAAATAAGTTCCTGGGACTTGTCTGCGGCTAGCTGCTTTTGACCATCATAGGTCCAATCTGTATCAACAAATTTGAAATATGCCTCAGATATTAGTGCCAGTAATGGAATTTCGTATAGAATAGTTTCCACCCATAATCCAGCAACACGAACAGATAAATCCCTTGTTTCATCGTTATATTTGAGAATAACATGAGTCTCAGGCGAGAACTTGAAAGTTCTGATATAATCTAAATATCTTTGTGGCAGATAAGGTGTACTTTTCTTTAAGAATTCAATCTCTTCTTCTTTGAATCTGAGACTACTAAGGGCTAGAATGTTAGCTGAGACCAACCTCAAGATTATCTACCTCGTTTGGGCTGGGTGGACTGCATCCTCACTACCTATAAACATTTGGATAGACAACTGACCTTTGATCTGATCCTTAAGCCATTCCACTGCCTCTGAGTTCAGTTTCAGATCGGGGGTCCGGTTCGTAAAACCATATTCGACATCTATCAATTTGTTAGTACTGGACTATTATTCATAACTATCTCAGGGAAGTACGAAACAACCCGGGTCTGCCGCCAATGCTGGTGGACTTACTAGCATCCGGGAAATGGTCAAGAACCGCCGCCTGCATAGTTATTTTATACAAGTCGGTGTCCAGTAATGACACAATCACTGGATTCGTCATTTTTCTATCTAACACTTCTTCTACTACAATTGCAATGGGTGGGAAATGAGATATGAAGAGTACTCACTCGTATGCGGACGACAAGATAACGGATATTTGTATTGAGGAACAATTGATGCCGTCCCTTTTTCAGACGTAATTATGACGTAACATAACTTTGTTTGATTATATAAGCGATATTCACATTCGGGCCGCACTGCGGAGGAGATGTACATCAGCTGGAGGACAGGTAGCCGAAGAGATGAGGCTTTTACGGTTTATTTATTTATTTATTATTATAATTATTAAATCTACTTCGATCCTCGCCCTCCAAAGAATAGGTGGGACACTGGATTGCTTACGTAATTTCTAGATTCCAGCCCTGAATTCACCACTTAAGGGCGCTGGGAAAAACCTCCTCCTGAGGCTCAAAAACCACCGCCACTTTTACTTATTTAATCATGGAAATCTTATCTACTGTCCAGGCCGGCCATAGGGATCTGCTGAGCGTTGTAACTTGCAAGAGAGCCATAGAGATAATATCTGGAGAGAAGACTGTACGATTAACTTCGGATTAAGGTCAATGCCAGATACTTCACGCCTAACTGGTGGTATCCAGGCAAAACTTTCGAATCTGACATATATTGTTACATATTTACTTATCATAATATACATTTGCAAGTTTATTTACAAAATTCACCTCCTTAAACGTGGACTCGTAATAGAAAGGACACCATCGAATAAACTTTCCAGACTAGCCGTGTTCATCGCATCATCAAACACCTTGTCAAACGAGTGGATTGTCAATACACGCTCTTGGCCACTTGTAGATAGTAAATCATCTGCAGCACCATCAACGGACACAACAGCATCTTTTCTCTTCTGAGCATTGTAAAGAAGAGACACCCCGATTGTAAACTCAGTTGTTTCTTCGGGAACAATAGTAGCAGCAACAGCAGAAGAAGTACTACGACTAAGAAGACTAATACAACCATTCACATTTATGAAACTGAAATTGGCTGTTCCGGGAATATGGTTTAAAGCGCTGATAGCATATGGATGATTTTCAATATGGATAGGCATTGGTGTATCTAGTCGGAATATAAATAACCGTGAGACAACTTTATAGTCTCTAGTAAAGAGATTAACCGCAAAGGCTACTCTTTCATTTATGGGATCAACTGCTAAAAGTCTTCTGCCATGGGTAGTTGAATAAACTTTAATAGACCAGACTTGACGAGAAGTAAGAAGATCCCATACAACAAGCCTTGTTTTAGATAAAGCTACCAGCTTTGTTCCCACGATTTGCACACACCTTACACGTGATCCAAGAATATTGGGTAAAGTTCGAATGACTTGAAATTTAATACCATCAATAAGTTTTAAAGTAGATTCATAGCCAAGTATAAGGACACTAGAGTCATTTGACCAACAGATAGAAACAGCTGAAGAAGTCATGGCAGTAGGAGGAAGAATTTTTCGAACACCCCACGATATGGTCCGAACTGATGCACTAGAAGCAATTTCTTCAATATTTGTAGGTTTCCATAATCTTATCCCACCATCTTGGGCAACTGACAAGAATCCATGGCCAGAATTAGAGGGGATAACATCGATGATACTCTTATTTAAACCATGAGGAGACGAAACTCGGGTTGAAATTTCCCATTTATTTGTTTTTGTATTTTTTGTCCAGAATTTCAGATTAATTTCTTTATCATCCTTGGACAACAATCTATCTATTGTTGTGGATGCAGCCCTCTCGTCAACGGTAGCCATCCATTTACCATCCAACGTAAATGAAACATGTGTAATCTTGGGATCTTCAATAGATGCTTCATTACGAACCTTACCAGTTTGAATAGTTGAAGCAGTAGAGAATACAGATATTTGCTTATCTCTAACAGGATCATAAATTTGAATTTGGGAGCCATTTCTAGTTGGGAAATAAGCATGCTTCGTTTGAGGATTAATATAGTATGCAGTTGTATAATCAGCGACGTGAACCTTATCCCAGTCTTTATTTCTCCTTCTTCTTTTCTCCTTCTCAGGATCTCCAGGAAGTTTGCTAAATGTCGCTTTAACCCCGGATACTTGTAATCGACTGATTAAATCAATTGCAGAGAGGACAACAATTTGATCTCCTTGAAGTGATAAAGCATAAAGTTCTGAAGCAGGGTCGACATAAATATCAGTAATATCTCCTTCTAGACGAGGTAAGAATTGAGTATTATCTGTTTCAAGTTGCCAAAAGACAAGTACTCTTTCTTTACCACCAGATAATAAATAATCCCCATTCAGAGAGAAAGATAATGATAATACTGGATCCACATGCCATTTTAAAGCTCTAATTGATGGGTCGCTACCTGTGGTACTATTATCATAATATAAATCGATTACACCCGTGACAGATCCAACGGCAACAACGCCTTGGTCTGAAATAGCAATCGATGATACGGCACGGGTTCTTTTAAAAGTTTTCTCAGAAATAACTTTCGAAGACTTATTATCAAATTTACCAACGGTGATTATCTCTGCAGATTTAGAAGATGAAACAAGTGCGAAATATTTCCTAGAACTTGAGATTGCAAATAATTTGGAATTCCTTATATGGTTATTCAATAATATAGTCGTTTCCCATTCACCTGTATTAGCAGCAGAATCAGCATCAGTAGAACCAGTAGTACTTGTAATATTAGAATCAGTCTGTTTTAATAAAACTAAGCCATGCTTTTCATTCAAAACCACAAATTCCTTCGTTGATGATTCAGAAACTGAAGCAGAAATAATTCTTTGAATAGGTATTTTAAGATCCACAATCGTTGTAGCGCTCTTCTTATCAGTCCAGCTAATTAGTTCACATCTCCCTGAAGATCTTATAATCCATAATTTTGAATCATCTTTTTCGGAAAGCTGTAAATCAGTTACTTCATTGATAAAATCAATAGGAATACTTCTTATGACTTGCTTCGTAATTCTTGAATAAACTCTTAATTCTAGAGAAGTAAGAACGATGAAATGGTTCTTATCCGGAGTGAAAACTGGTGGTATGCCTCTTGGGAATCGTCCTCCGACAGTGGAGGTAACTCGCCAAGCACGAGAGTTACCGGTAGAGCTAATAGTAGGACCACCCCCTATTTTTTTCCTTCTTGAAGACTGATCTTCTAACATATTTGAAAAAGATAACGATATACCTCAAATCAAAATCCTCTGAAGTTCGAATAGAGAGAGACGCTGAATTTTTCAAGAGATCACGATTTTGGTTTACGCTTCGATAAATTTTTTTTTGACAGGAGGGTAAATAGATAAGCATATGTATTATATATCGGTCAATAACGGCCTTTATAAGGTTTATGACAAAAGCGGACACTTATACAATATTGTCAACTGGAGTAGACAGACCCTCTACTTCTTCTTCACTACCCTTGCTCTATGGCAAGAGTAAATATACTATTTGTGTTTGTCTCTTATCCCTATTATTGTTCTAGTTCTCTATCTTAGTTATGAGGTTCACTACCTATTAGCTAGTCAGTTGCTACTAGTCCTAGACCGAATACCCTGTCAATATAGCTGTGTCGACCGGTTAGCACCAATTGTACGACTACTACAGACTTTTGGCACGCAGTCAAATTATCTACATATCATGTTTCAGTTACAGTATAATCATTGTAGAGTTTAATTCATCTAATTATTGCTAGTAAACTCAGTGAGATCGTTAAATTTAGTATGTACTGTTAATAAGGAAATAATAAGGAATATATTCTAGTAATGAGTTCAATGGAGATGCAGTTCCGGACGGTCTTGTGGCCTAGTCGGTAGGAGCAAACAGGGGTGATTACGTCGGCATATGGAGGTGTCTGTGATGACAAGCTTCCGGTTCGACTCCGAAGGACGGTAAAAAGCACTCGTCCTGAAATACAAACACATATGTGGCTCATTGGTATTACATAGCAATAACTTCTTAATAGTATATACTGAAATAAGAATAAATATTTTAAAAAAAAAAAAAAAAAAAAACAGTTCGACCGAAGGACGGTAAAAAGCACTCTTCCTGAATACAAACGTATGTGGGTTTACCTCATTGATATTTTGTATTGTTAATATTAAAAAAAAAGTCCCTGCAGCGATGATCAGTGACTTTATGCGCAAGTGACGTTCAGGAATTAGCATAACAAAGAGAGCTGACCAAAAAAGCGAACCTTGACTTTATTCCTCATTGATACAACTTAATCCCTTCACGATTCACTCAAATTTTAATATTTGTACTATTTTTGTATTAGTCTATTTGCTTATCAGTTAATATCTACTATCTGCTATCAATCGCAATATCATGCCAATATGGTCCAATCCAAAGAGGAATTTGGATTTCTGCCTCACCAGCTCCATTTGAAGTTTTTCAAAACCAGACAGTATTGACTGATTTTGCTCCAAGCAAGACTCGACGATTTTAAGTAATTGGCAGCTTGTCTGACGATTCAGGCAATCTAGTAACTGGAACAGATACACTTCATATTTCAATTGAGGATGAGAATGGAGAACATGTTACTGATGTTCTTCTGAATGTCGTGAGAGTCTATCCTAATGCACCTCGAAATATAAGCAATTTCATGAACGACGCTTGTATTGGGTCAATCGCAATAAAAAGGGATTCAGCTTTCATTGAGGTCAAATCTAATTCCGTTACCAAGGAGATTCTATTTGCAAGGAGGTCGCCAGAAGAACTTTATAAGCGATCACTTAAGTGATATTTGACTTGAAGGAAAGAAAAATCTATAGGCCTAGTAAGCATTTCGAAATTATTCACTCAGATATTTGCCGTCTGATATATCTACTAGGATCCATTGGAGAAAAGTATTGTTTCATAGTAATTAGTTATCCAATGGATTTTATTATCACCACATTAATATTGCCATTAGATATTCATATTTTTATTTACATATCTATTAAAGAAAATTAAAACCTTTCCCTGTTTAGCCTAAGGTTTCCCACTCATGTAAATGGGGAGTGAATGCGTCGTGTGAACTTTGACTTCATTCATTACTGTTGCTTTGTTTATCATTCAAAATGTGATTTTTCTCTTACCAATCGCTGTATAATGTCAAACAAACCTGACCTCAGTTAAGATTAGATATTTCAGAATGATAACTTGGATTTAATAAATATTGATTTGATGTATATCAGAAGGCAACTTAAGCCAAACTTGACTCACCGGAGGATTCGTTCAGATTCGAATTATCAGGTGTCTTGGTATTTAATTTACTTATTGCTGGTGACTTATGTGCATTTGCAGAAGTAGCAGCTGTCATAACAGATGGTGATTTACGAATCTCAATGGTTGGTGATTTTAAACTAGCATATCCTCCTCGATTCTTAACAATAGGAAGATTCTTATTTTGAGTGATTGGTAGGGCGGTCAATGTTGTGGTTATAGTACCTTTTGTTGCCGAAACAGGATCGAGATTAGCTGAACCTGTGTTTAAGTTCAGCTTTCCAATATCTGCTGCTTTGGATGCAGCATCAATAGTAGTTATACCTGTAGTGGAATGTGTACTAGTTATACCTGTAGTGGAATGTGTACTAGTTCTACCTGCAGCAACTGGAGCCCTGCTCATAGTTCTGCCGCTAGTTGTATTTATATTTGTATTACTCGAGGAGTTCGATAAATGTGGCAAACTATATCCAGTTGGTTGATTTCGGCTGGATTGTCGACCTGATACCCTACTTGTCTTGGATAATAAATTCTCTTTCCCACTTTGTCGGTTATCTCTATAGGACTTCCACTCATCCATGGTCTTCAGAGCCTTTTCCCAATTAATAGTCACTTCTTTTAATTGTGATTTCAAATCTTCCACCATCCGTTCCTTTTCTCGGAGTTCAGCCAGCGATACAAAATTAGGAGAATTAAGTATATCCTTTATCTGTGATATGGAAACCAAAATCTCTTCTCCTAAATCTGAAGCGTTTGATGCTCGAACAGCCACACCTGCCGCATCTGTACTATTACTACCTCCTCCACTTGGAACGAAATCGAACCCGGCGAGTTTTTCATGTATCGGTCCTTCAGTTAAAGTTGAAATAGTCATTTTCACCTTATGTAACAGAGACACCAATAATCGATTCTCAGATGCAAGTTCTGAATTAAAAGAAGTTAATTCAGAACTTAAAGTGGCAACTGTCGTCCATCCTTGCTGTCGTTGCTGTTCTTGTTGTTCATCGACTTGACGATTCGTTGCCGGATTAGATGCTGTAGGTACCGTAGAAAATGAATTAAAAGATTTTGAAAGTGACCCTGAAATTCCTGTTAACATCTTAGTAGCTCGTCGTGGGTCTCGAATCCGTCCCTTTAACCGTGCTATTTCCATGTCCCTCTTACGCATCTCATTTGCAAATTGAATCTTCAGCTGTTGTATATTGTATTGGGCGCGAGTCACCACTTCATGTAAATCATGAGTCTTGGCCTTTTCAGTTTGCAGTGACGACTCTATAGTATGTTTTGTTCGCTGGCCAGTCTGAATCTGTTTCTCCAAACTATCATATTTAGTTTCTAATTTATTTCTTTGACTACTCTCACGTTCCAATTCTCTCCGCAATTCTTGGGTTGTTCTTTGTTGAGATTCCTTTAATTCGGAATCACTGTCAATAGTATTCAGAAGAGCATAAAGAGTATTAATGATACGCGTATCATTCTTGTCATTACGAAGTTCCGGTTCACCAAAAGCGATTCTCTCTGAATCTTTAAGGTAGCCTTTGGATACTAGCAAATTATTAACAAATAACGCAGCAGATTGGATTTCAGGTGAGGGCATTCTTGTTTTTTATGGTCTGTCTTTTAGCGGTCAGAAAAATTGAGAACGCTCTTCTCAACGCGTTATTCAAAACAACCAAACAAATTAACTTATCGCGCGCGCGCGCGCGTAGCATGTTCAGTCACGTGCCTCTGATCTGCCCGATATCGATGATTCGATCGATCGATCGAGCACGCAGGAACTTTCAGCGACACCTCAACTTCTGAAGTTGTACCGACTTTGGGTTGTTTGAGAATAGATCTCTTCGTATGTCCTTGGTTCTGAGGTTCGTTCTGAGCTTGGTGTCTCGATGTCTACATTGTCTGCTCAGTGTCCTTCCGGTCGGCGAAGCCTGTGCCCAATCCCTTGATTATCGATGTAACTTCGTAATATGGAAGACCACTTTCTAATTCCTTCTCACTTGGGTGACTGGACTATGGACTAGGGCCCCAGATCGAATAATTACAACAATATATATTAACAATAAATTATATTATACGTACTAGAAAAATATACTAACCAGACATCTATTGACCCGTTGTTAAAGCAGCGAAGGGATTGCCCTGATACGAGGGAGACATAACAGCTTGAGCAGCTGGACCTAATACTGCCACCAGCGGTGTTGACGGAGGAGGTGAAATATTAGATATCATAGAAGGAACCGAGTTGACGGTTGTATTGGTGGTCGCTGGTGCAACGGTAGTAACTGCTGATATCGATTGATCATTCAGTAGTTTATACGATGAATACTCAAGTAAAACAGGTATTTCTTTAGCAACCCTCGTCAAAGTAGACAGATTCTGACGAGCTTCGTCTAAAAATGGTAAATCGCTCATGGCAGTCTTTGTTGAAGCTAAAATAGCAATTACTGCCTTAAGGAATGCATTAGTATCATCCCAGAACTTACGCCTGTCAAGTCTTCCTATATCTTTCATAACGTCCATTCTTTGTTTAAGTCTACGAGTAACATCAACACCAGCCACACAGGTATTTGACAGATCTTTCACCTTTGTAGCCACGATTGGGGTAATACCTAGGCCATGGGCCTGAACAGATGCAGCTACACTTTTAGACAATGCTTCGGTTAATTGCCCAAGGACAGACTGAGCAGCAGTGACTGCAAAATAAATCCTTTCATAAAGTTGATCGTCAGCCGCCATAGTTGTAGATGATTCAGATCCATCCCTTGATATAGCGGTAGCAGAAATAATAACAGGGTTTATAAGCTGCCACGAATTATATAATTCATTGAAAGATGCAAACGTCACCATTATCATACTACGGACAAATTTAATATCGATAAAGGAAACCAATTTCTCCAGATTGTTACGAAAAAATGTCGAAATATCCCTTGTAGAATCCATACATTTAATCACAGCAACAGTAAGCTCAGTGGTATTATAATTCAATCCACTTGTGCTATTTTCCAAGGCTATAACTAATTCCGGGAAATTCAATTTAGCAGTTTGGAGTAGAGCAGTTAATTTAATGGCCAATGATTTATCAGTGCAAAAGGCACTACAACGGCGGACAATATCATGAAATTCATGAAGACTAAACAGAAGTTTCCTTGAGACTTCCATTAGTTGACTATTGACATCGGTAGCAGATGGGGTCCTCATTTCTTCTGGTAAAGTACTTAGCCTTCGAAAGTAAGCTCCAGGTGCAGAATCTGCGAGAATCGGAGACGTAGAAAGAGATGAACCGGAAGCAGATATTGATCCAGCTCGACTGCGACTTCCACTATTAATTACAGGTGTAGTATTGGAAGAAGAAGTAGAAGAAGTGTTGAGAGTAATAATACTAGGCACAAGACTTGAAGAAGGTGGGAGCGGCGGTAATGAAGATGGTTGTCGAATATCAAGTACACTATCATGACTTTGAGCACGCACATGATTTGATGATTCAACTTCACTGCCATCACTAGCTTGAGGATAATTATGTTGATGTTGATGATGATGGTGATGATGATGATAATGATGATCAGTGGTATTATTATTATTATTATTATTATTATTATTATCATCATTATCATTATTATTATTATTATTACTATTATTATTGTTATTATTGTTATTACTCATTAGATTATTAGTAGAAGAAATATTTCCGGATAGTTGCTTTGAATGTGATGATGTTATTGAAGTATTATTGACCGATATGTTAATGGATTCTGCAATGCTGGAACTTGTTGAGGCTGCAGCAGGGATGGTACGTTTTTTAACTATGAAACCCATACGTTTTGCTGCTCTAGATGAAACTTGACTTTCGCTATTACTTCTAACTCGTTCAGACCAGGATGTAGAAGCTACAGGAGATATAACATTGTGAGGTGCTGGTGGCATCGCTGGTATTGATATTGGTTTTGATGCTGCCGGCGCCGTTGGAAAGACACGATCATGATCACTTATTAACGGTGAAGAATATTCTGAAGGCGTAGATGTAGACGGTAGACGCGGAGGTGTTGAGTTAGGCTCCTCCGGGGTTGAAAATGAATGACCAATGATACGATTATGATCTTCTTCAAATTCTTTCTGTATTTCTAGTTTCGGTACCTGATCTTCATGTTCTTGTTCTTGTTCTTGTTCTAGTTCATGTTCATGTTCATGTTCATGTTCATGTTCATGTTCATATTCATGTTCATGTTCATGTTCTTGTTCATGTTCTTGTTCATGTTCTTGTTCTTGTTCTTGTTCATGTTCTTGTTCTAGTCCTTGTTCTTGTTCATGTTCTTGTTCTTGTTCTTGTTCTTGTTCTAGTCCTTGTTCTTGTTCTTGTTCATGTTCTTGTCCTTCTTCTTGTTCTTGTCCTTGTTCTTCTTCTTGTTCTTGTTCTTGCTCTTTTTCTTGTCCTTGGTCTTGTTCTTGTTCTTGTCCTTGGTCTTGGTCTTGTTCTTGTTCTTGTCCTTGTTCTTGTTCTTGTTCTTGTTCTTGTTCTTGTTCTTGTTCTTGTTCTTGTTCTTGTTCTTGTTCTTGTTCATGTTCATGTTCTTGCTCTTTTTCTTGTCCTTGGTCTTGTTCTTGTTCTTGTCCTTGGTCTTGGTCTTGTTCTTGTTCTTGTCCTTCTTCTTGTTCTTCTTCTTCTTCTTGTTCTTGGTCTTGTTC
>JAJMIF010000121.1:0-64136 GCA_030583505.1 Sugiyamaella castrensis
GGTTGTTTTTCCAGTGCCATGAAGCAAATGCTTGGGTCACCAAAGGTTCAGAAGTAGCTTGCAGGAACCATGTAGAATAGAGATCATCATGTAGAATTATGTAATACGGCCCAACAGTCCGGCTGAGGTTAGCTCACAGTAGCTCTGCTCAGCCGTGGCTAGGATTCCTAGGTACCAATTTATTATTATTATTATTATAGGCCGTCGATTCCTAGGTACCAATTTATTATTATTAGGCCGTCCGGCTGAGCTCAACTTAGCCATTATAACTAGAGCTTAGTTGCGGCCAGGATTTCTAGAGGGATTCACTGCCAAAATTAGAGTAGGTTTCCTAAGTTGGGATTACCCAAATAGGTATACGCTGTCGTGAGCGGAGATTCATTCTTCTATTCCTCCTCTACGTGGAGAATGTCACTAAAGATTTCATAAATTTATAACTTTTAGAAGTCTGGGATGATTTAACGCGATTTGCTTTGATTATATGCACACATTTTTTAATAATAATATCTTAATAGAATAATTACAGTACAGGCTATAGGTCGACTTATTTAGACAGTAGACTTTCCAGTCAGTCGACGAAACAAACGCCTAGCGGTTTTAGTTTAAAATCGTGATTCTTACCTTTCTCCGTTCTCATATAGTCTACCTTGCCGGCTGAGGTTCCCGCTCCAGACCCTGTTGGTCGCTTCCATGAGGTTGTGCCTCCCGTGGCTGAAGCTCTGCCCACACTATGTCGGGACGCGACCCCAATCCCCGCTGCTTAAGCTTGCTTCTCCTATGGCCCAATGACACCCGTCAGAGTACAAGCCAGAGGCGGTTGAACTCCGGCATCATCAAGCAACATTTTTTTTTTAATGGGCTCTTAATGTGAGTCAGATATTGAAATTTCCCCCGAATTGCGTGCCGAAGCAGACTTAGACAGTTTGTCTGAAGCAGACAATGGGGGTTGGGGCTAAATCGTCTGGCCGAAGCACAGACGAACAGTTGGCTTGCAATGAGGATCAACTTGAGAAGCTAGCAATGGTCTGGCCCAATCTCGTTTTTTTTATGATACATAAAAAATCTATATTTTTATTCAATTTTCTCCAACTTACCTTGTTCACGATTCTCTCCTTTATCACCAACAATTAGAATCTTTTGAACAACAGTAGAAGCATCTTCATCTTCACCATCTAAGAAGATCTGTAATGAAGTGACATTCTGAAAATGAACATATCTCAGATTGATTTCTCTCCAACCATTCGAATCCGGTTCAGGGACGCTACCACTATAAAGAGGTTTAATTCCTCCTCCAGTAGCATCATCAAAAGAAATGATACTAGGAATATTTGCCCATACTTTTATAGTAGAAGTAGATTGAATATCTTCAGATCCATCACCAACATATTTAGAAATATCTGATTTTATATAGATTGAACCGATTTTAGCCTTGTTTTGAAGAGGAAGATAAATAAGGATTTGAGAATCGGCATCAGAAGCAATTCCCTTTGTCAGTTCTTTTGATACATTGAATAAATCTCTCAAATCGCTCCCACGATCAGTGGATTTGATATTCAAAACTTCAGACTGACCAAAATGTATAATATCATTAAGTAATTCAAATTTAGTTTTGGCCAAAATTTGTTTGATATCATCCGAGTATCCGTTAGTACCACTACTACTACCATTACCAGATCCAGATCCAGATCCTGATTCTGATCCTGATCCTGATTTACCATTTGATCTTACAGCTGTAGGTGCCTTTTTCGATAATGATACAAGATTCTGATAAATATTATTAGCTTTAGCTCCTAGAACACGATCCACTTCTTTCTTTTTATGAAAATATATAAAGGTCGGCATAGCAGTTATAGAATATCTCTTGGCAATATCTCGGGACCTGTCTACATCGACTTCTCCAAATTGAATATTAGTGAATTGATCATAAAATTGTTCAACGAAAGGAGCAATTTGTTTACATGGGCCTATTGAATAGTTAGTTAACTCTGTCTGTGGTGCTCCGATGAGATCTTTAGAATGGGGCTATATTGCCAAAACTTACCACACCAAGCTGCAGTGAACTTCACTACAAAAAGTTCATTATTAGAAAGAAAATCATCAAATTGACTCAGAGAAGTGATTACTGGGAGGCGACCCATAGTTTTATATATAATGAACGGTAACTATTATTATTTATTTATTATTCTGTCGCTTTTCTGAATAGATCAAAGAATGACGATAAGTTCATGATCTCAGGGTTCGCCGCCAATGTGATTTGTAAGTAGTCTTGATCAAAGTGTGAATGCAAAGTGAGCAAACATCACGTGATAGACTAAAGTCGCGAGAAAGAAGAGGATAAATAGCTGGTAGGTAGTAGGTAGAAAAACTCCCACAACGTTCTAGCATTTTCGGACAATTTCTTCAATCTCCGAATCCTTGACCTAGTGATGAGGCACTCCGTATTCATGTATATATTTCAGGTACTGTCTCATTAACTTAACGTTATCTGCGACGTGTTTGTAACGTTATCTGCGATGTGTATTAACGTTATGGAGGCATGGATAATGTCACGTAAAGATTAATTCCAGGCATAATTTGGAAGCCGCATCTTTTTTTGACATAGTGTTAAGTCCATTATCTAGGTTCTTCATTAGGAATTAACAGGCCGGCTTGGCTCACTCCAGTGTGATTGACTTAGCGGGAGGGCATAAATCCTCCAAAATGTGATGTTGGAGATGACATATCTTTCCTTTCTGGGACTCAGTATACCCCGACCTATAAAATATGTAAACCCTCTAGAGAAGAAATGGTGACCGGTTCTGTTGGCTGTGCGGTCGGTTTACTGACTTGCTGACCGTCCGTGGCCTGGTCGGCAGCGATATGCTACGGAGATGGGTCAGAGTCTCATGTCTACATAATTGTTGTTATACCGTGGCTATATCAAATTATTTTAAATTACAGTTGAAAGAAGAGAAATGATGGAGATAAATAAGTTGACTAATTAACAATCAGATATACTGCTTGAGTAATTACGGTTAATTAGTTTGACGTTAGATCTAAAATAGAGGGAATAATTCCTAACATGCTAACGTTAACTTTAAATTTAACGAACGAAGTGCCTAATAAAGTCCAATGTCTTATTGTTATCAATTAAATAAGTTAACTTACAACATTGGATAGCATAACTGTTAACTCTCAGTAAAGCCAGGCTAAAGCCAGTGCTAGAACCAAATTCTTGCCAAGTTGAAGTTAACGTTGTTATTTTAAGGTAAATTGGCGTTAAGACAAAATATTTTGTCAGGATAGCTAACTCATTGAAACTGAGGGAACGTCAAGGTGAAAATGGATTCAATTATTTAATAAACACTAAATTATTTACTATAATATATTTATATTTTTGTTTTTCTTTGAAATATCGATCTCCAATCGATTTCAAAGTTGATATTGCGGAACTCACATCTGTGGTAATAGACATATAATAATTATGCCCGAGAGAATTTCTGATTGAGCAAGATCATCTTTTTAGCATTCTTCACTAGCCCCGACTGGGCTTATAGCCCTTACCCTTATCGCATCTTTTGTTTCATAGATCGATATATATCGGCCATGAATAATGTTAACTAAACATTCTCAACATCCGAAGCTCTCGTAAAATTTAAATTCTAAACATCTTCCAGAGTTACAGTTGACCCGAATAAGTGTTAACTTTAGTATTTAGCTTGGTTTATGAATGAATTGACTAAGCTATTTTAGTTATCTGAATAAAAAGACATCGAAAATTTTCACACAATGTGTATTCATGTAACTAAGAGTTACGATTCAAATCTCATGTTACGTCATACTACAGACCAGCCTGATACTAGCCGCGTAACTTATATATCTGCTGGAGGTTATATATTAGATAAAAATGATACAAATATACGTTGACTGTAGAAAGTTTTATGACAAAGGCTATACGATAGCTATTATCGTTTCGACTTTCGTCCTCGTCAGTAGCCCGATTCTAAGTGAGGAGCAGAAAACAACTTAACAAAAAGCGGAAGAAAAATTCGCTTTAAATGTCGTGACGTGTTGTCATATTCGTTAAACCACCACCGGTAACCAAACCGTACAGTACTATGTATATGCATAAAGTTACGTTAGGCTCTCCTTAGGCAAACATGCTAATGCTGTTAATACATAAGTCGGATAAAAAACCCCATGAAAGTTTCAGGAGAGTTATGACGGTCTGACTGACAGCGGCTTCCACACGGTCGAAACACGACTATCGATATCCTGTTTATTCAGCTCTCATCACGACCACACTCCAATAGGCTACACTAACTCAAAGTCTCGAACGTAAAGGTTAGCTATCCGAGATCTCTATAAATAAATAGACGATATATATATATATATCTCCGAAACGTGACCAACTTGCCCCTGCGCGCGCCTTTTTCGGCTTCAGCCTCAGTACTTGCCGCACTTATTCAGCCCCATTTCCTAACCCTCAAGATTTATTTTTCTATTTTTGTCACACAAACCGGTTCTCTTATAGCTAGCTACATGTAGCTATAAATCTATCCATCCAGTTATATATCATTATATGCCTTAGGTCATTCGTTTTCATTCTTTGATATCGGTTTCTTCATTCACTATTGATCGGTTTGGTTTTCACATTGTACATAATGCTGCATTTTCGGACTCCATTGGCGTTTTTATTATCATATTTACTGGCATTATGTTCTCATAACGTGTTAGGTCAAACTATGGATGATTTAGAAGGGACTTGGTCCTCTAAGTCAAATGCTGTTTTCACTGGTCCTGTAAGTGTTACTGGAGGATAGTTAATATCATAATGTTTCAACGGAGCCCATACTCGTGGCTTTCGCTATTTGCTTGTCTGGCTCCGGCGGATTACGCGGAGTTCTAGTCAACCAGAGGTTGGTTTATTCGTTTCACTCGCTTTACTCGAGTGGTGATATTTTTGACCTGTTGAGAGAAGAGATCTGGGAAGATCCCAGTCTTTCGTCATTCTCAAAAGGCTTATTGAGCTCATCTAAGAGCCTATACCAAGATTAACTTTCATTTTCTTAAAACTAACTCTATCAGGGTTTTTACGATCCAGTTGATGAACTTCTTATAGAGCCAGCACTTCCAGGTCTTAGTTATTCCTTTACTAATGATGGCTATTGGGAGCAGGCTATTTACCAAGTAGCAGGAAATCGTAAGTGCCCTCTACTGCCTTTAGCTCTGGCTTCATTTGATGGATGCTAACATCTTTTCAGCTCAAACCCCACAATGTCCATCAGGAGTACTCCTTTTTCAGCATGGAACATATGAAATCCTCAGTAATGGCTCATTAGTAATGTCTCCTTTTATAGTAGATGGTAGACAATTGGTGTCTGAACCATGTACAACCGACGTAGCCACTTACTCGCGATATAACCAGTCGGAATTTTTTCTGAGTTTTACTGTGGAAGTTGATACATATTATGGAAGATATCGTCTGGATCTATATGAATTTGACGGGTCACCATTGCCCCCTTTGTATCTGTCCTATAAACCGCCAATGATGCTCCCTACTGAAACTATGAATCCGACTGGTACAGCCTCTGCTTCCTCTACTAGTGTTGTTAAACGAGTCCGACGTGCTCTTGAAAATCGGAGTAAGACTACTGCCATTCGTCGTCAAGCTTATGATCTTACTCCTTTATGGTGGATCGGTATGTCTTTAATTTTTGTTGGAGCCACTGGCTGGTACCTTGTTTGAACAAATATGAATTTGCAAATCATCTAGTCCTAAATATTTATAGAAAGAATAGTATTACTATCTAAAATAACCAATAGGATTGTGTTGTCTGCCTCCGGCGGACATATGCTACGTCAGGACGCCTAACTATCCGAGATCTAGAATCATGTTCATAACAACACTATTCATTATATTCATTTTATATGCAACTATGGTACAATTAACTGTTTCTTCTTCTAGTTCTTTCTCTCCAACTAAATCTTTAGTTTCAACTTTACTTTTGTCTTACTGGGAGGCGGTTCCGCAGGGGTGCTTGATTCCGAACGTGATTTTGATGCTGCTGCTGCTGCTGCTGCCATTGCCGCCGCCTTCAATGGAATCTTAACTTTAGCAATCTTTGAAGGAGTTCCATTAGTATCATTCCTCTTCTTCGAAACTTTCTTGATCGATTCTGAAATTACAATCTTTGGCTTAGTAGGTTCCTCTCTTTTTATAACCATAAATGGTGAACCATTTACCCGCCTAGCAACCAGTCGTTTGGCTCGGGGAATAGGTAATACAACCATATAACTATTGACAGGCTCATATAATATACGGCAGATCTCAAGCAATCGTCGTTTGTTGAGGATTTCTTCTACATGCCAGCTCGTTAATGCTTTCCAAATATGGTCACGGAATGATCGAAAATCATCACTAAATAGTTTACGAATCGCTGTAATCGCTCCTGAAATAGTTGTTCTCGCCAATGCTTCTCGACGAGCATTTAATGTGCTCGTTCCTGACTCTACAATAGTCAAACCGCCGCCGCCGCCACCATTCCCATGATCTACATCTTCATCCTCGTCACTACTTTTTGTCCCACTTCCATTCCGATTTTTAGAATCTATATCATTAACAAAATCCAGTCCTTCTCCTTTTAACGCTATGTCCCCAATTACCTCAGTCAATGCTTTAATAAGCACACTCCTCATATAACTTGAATGCTCACGAATAATCACAAAAAATAAATAATGCAAAATAGGTTCATTTCTAAGTCCACCAAGGCTCATTAAACTTTTAAAAGCAGCCAAGCGTACATCTGGGTTGTTCCCCGGCCTTGTATATTGTACTAGTTCTTCTACGTTTAACCGAATTAACCCTTCAAGTGCCAAAGACCTTTTCTCTTTAATGGCTTGTATCGTCACCATATTCTGAATTGATGGAATCCAACGGTCCATACGTTGACGTCTATCAATCTCCGAGACAGCCTGGAGAACGAACTTAGTTGACTCGCTATCCTCAGACAGAGAGGATCTACCACCAAGATGCGTCCCTTTTAATGAATCCACGATAGCAGTTATGAGATGACAAACGTAGAAACAATCGGAAAATTCGTTAGTCGAATTCTCATTATAACGAAGTAAATCCAGTAGAAACCGTCTAACATCCAGCGGACAGTTTCCTCTTGAATCTCGTATTTGTGACAACCCACTAACTAAAGCCTTTTGAACAAAATACGTCGGGAAGTCGGAAAAATCATTCGCAGCAGGTATTGTAGAACCTTCGAAACAAAACAACTCTTGGAATGCCTTGAGTAAATGAAATTTACCTATACAGCCGATATCTTCCATAGCCATTTTCGCCAAAGCTAAAGCAGCTTGAACTCGAATGCCATAATAATATCTACGATCCATCAATGTTCGTACTAATATTGTCGAATATAATCTACTGGGTTTTAATTCGCTGAAAAAGCCAACCGCATCATATTGGGCCACAACGTCTCTATCTTGTTGAAGCTGTGATGCATACATATAGTCCGGTTGATTCACATATATCTTACAGATCCATTCAAAATCAGAGTCCACTCTCATCCACTCAAAGGCTTCATTGTACATTCTCTCTTCTTCATCTTTGTTCCAATCAGATAGTTTCCATTGTTCTATATCATCATCTGATTGTAAGACATCCCCTAAACAATGGAGAAGAACTCCAGTTCCCGTACCGCCTACGCCTCCACCAGGTACTCCTCCATCGCCAGCAGAAACATTCTCATCATTTGTCAATGATGATGACGCTTCTACGTATTCTGTCTTTCCTGCTCCACGCTGATTTCTTCGTAGACGCTTATACTTCGTATTATATTGAATGTCAAGTTTAGTAAAACTGTCCTTTAAGTCCACCACATGTTCGTAAGGCGTACCATCAGCCTCGTGAATTCGAATAGTCATTGGTCCAGTGAATATTGTCTGCATAGTACCAGCTCCATTGCTACCATCCAGTTCCTGATCATCTAAATTTCTCGTACCATCATCAACAAAAGAATCAGCTTCAGGCATTGATGAGGTCAGTTCTGACATCTGCACTTGGCGGATACCCATTTCAATAAACATCCGCTTCTTATTAAATCTCTGTGTTACCCTAAATATAGGATACCCGGATCCAAAAACCCACTGATTGAAAAACTTTTCCAATCGATTATGACTCACTCTTTCACATAATTTGATGAAATGACTTGTACTAAGACATGAATTAAGATCTCCTGACATTGATTGAAGAAACAATTTAGGTAATACTCGCGACAGCCCGAGTGACCGATCTGTTTTGGTCATTCTTCGGTCAAGAATAAATAATACTACTGGAGCTTTCAATTTAATAAATGAAAGGTCAGAATCTGTTATTGGAAATAATAATTTAGCATCAGCTATTGGTGGTTTTCCTATATCTTGACGGCAGATCTCATCTGCTCGATTCTTAAGCCGGAATCGATATTCATTATTCCCCAGTAGTCTTCTAAGAAATAAATTTGACATGAAATGTGAAATTCCTATCGTGACCCACAAATCATTCCATGTCCGAGGAACAATATTTACACCACACCATTGTGATGCCAATGCTATAGTAAGATATTCTGTACATGTAAACAACGGTTCAATAACCTCTGGAGAGAATAAAAGTTTGTCGCTGCAAATTGCCAGTGAGGCGGCACTGGCTATTTCTATCTGACAATCACTAACAAAGCAAAGCGAAAAGGTTGAAAAAGGATATGAACCAAATTCTCTACTGAAAAACTCCATGGCTTTATAAAGGAAAATACACGTATTCGTTGTCTCGCCCACCTTGTCTGGCAATGTATAAGCTGTGATGGGAATAGATGGATTCGTGTCATCAACACCAACCAAATCATCATCCTCAGCTTTCCGCAAGTCAAATATAGGAACTTGCACAAAAGCGCCAACAGCAAATCCCACATGATGAGCTGAAATTGCAGTGAAAATTTCGAAGGAAACAACCTTTTTTGTTGAGTCAAATGGATGGGTCATCTGAAGAAGTTAGAAACAACAACAACAGCAACAAGAACCTAAACGGAGTCCGCCTCTGACGGCTAGCAGACCGCTTCTCTCGGGTCAAGGGGGATACATACTTCAGTAGGGGCAGTATTGTTACAAACCACCAATATATCACGTTCTGATTCTTCAGTTTCGTCATCTTGAGGTCCCTCATCATCTTCGTTTTGGCCATCAAGTTCAATTTCAGAAGAACGGCTACCATTACCGTTAATCGAGGAATCAGGTGGTGTGGTTTCTTGAAGTATATTAGAAGCACCTACGGTTCTTGGAACAGAAATTTCCAAATCCCAAGTACATAGCTCCCAAAGACCATCCACACAAGGTAACCAACTAGAAGTGGCTTGGCCTAAAGGATCATGAGTTGTATAAGCATGCCAGAATTGGCGCTTGAGATTACTATTGATACCACCTACAAACCTGAAACCTGAACTACTACCATCAGTACTAAAATCAATCTTAACAGTCAACAATTGGCAAATAGTCATATCGGGAAGAGATTGAGACCATCGAGATAATGACGCTAATGATGAACTTGCCAAGGAAGGGTCTTCCTGAGGGGTGATTCTGATTCCTTTTGGAATATTAATAATCAATTCACCAGGTAACGTATCTTTTAATAGATCACCTATTTGTTTATGATATAAATGATGTTGATTAGCAGTAGATGATGATGGCATTTGAACATCTTTAAGGACATCATAATAAGAGAAAGTTGCCCTTTTACCGTTAACGGTAACATTTTGAATTTTGCTATGACGACAATCTAATTTGATTAATTTCAAAGATAAATCAATAGGGACAATTGAAATTTCTGTCCAACCTTTAATTGATGAATTTACTAAGTCCACATCGATTGATACTTTTTGATGGGCGACTCGAAATCCTCTATCATATGAATCCATATCGTGGTGAGAGAGAACCACTCAGTTAATCAATCAATCAGTCGATCAATCAATCAGTCAATCAATCAATCAATCAGTCAATCAATCAATCAATCAATCAATCAGTCAGTCAATCAATCAATCAATCAATCAATCAATCAGTCAATCAATCAATCAATCAATCAGTCAATCAAATACCACTTCTTGACAACAACAACAACCCAATCGATAGAACACCGTATATCTCTCTTTCTGAATATCGCTACTATCAAAAATAAATAAACTAAGATGGCACACTTAATGTGCTGGGTAAATATTGTTAATCTACCCCACCTCCAATTACGCGTCGATATAATTCCTGAAGCAAAAAGGTATACCACAGGAACTTCAATAAATATAATTATAACGAATAAAAGATCCAAAAAGAATAAATTGAACAGAATAAACAGAAGACAAGAGAACGGAAACCAATCTTCCTCTGGAATTACCTGTCCACCCACCACTATCTCAGTCGATCTGCCTTGAATAGCCCTTGACCAGCCTGAACTTTGGTGAAGTTCTCAAAGCTGTAAGGGAGGGTAAAAAAATAGTATGTATACGGCTGATTGTTCCTGAATCCTGATTCCTGAATCCTGGAATCCTGGACCTCGAATCCTCATCGCAGCCTCAATAATGTTAATGGGCTGTGCGCTCATCCATTGAGTCACGTGGTTTATCTTGTAAGAAATATTCATTCAATTAATTAATTTTGAAATTTATACCTAACTGTCAGGGGGAGTAAATCATTAAATGGGTTTATTGGGTTATTCTATATTGTTAGTCAAGTTTAATGTTAAGTACGGTTTAGTTAAGTTTCGTCAAGCTAGCTGAGTACTTTTTCATGTTAAGTTATCATTAAGTTGACGTTAGTAGTGGCTTAAAATAAGCTGCATTTTAACGTACAGTACACGTTGAAAAATTAAAATTATCTACAGCACGATTTAGTACTTAGTTCGTCTCTTCTTTCTTTCTCAATTATATTTATTTAGCATTGGCAGGCCCTGCCTATGTTCAGGGTTTCTAACGGAGCAGAAACCAAATAGAATTCTACTCGTACGGTCAACAGACAATAAGAAATAACCCTGGATAATTAAGTTCAGTTTATTCAACGTAATACGTAGAAATAAAAAATGAACTAATTAAAAATAAAAATAATAAAATAATAAAAAAAATAAAAATAAAAAAAATAATAAAAATAAAAATAAAAATAAAAATAAAAAAAACTACCTGCCTCCGGCGGCGAGTCGCTTTGCTCGGGCTAAATCGCATAATCTCGGTTATAGCGAGAGCTAGGCCATCAGGATGGCTACACCCCCAGCCGCCGGAAGCAGAGAACCAGACGAAAAGAACGATACCCTCTCCTACAAGAACTTGAAGCCAGCTTATATTAGGCACAATAGTGACCATAATGCTCTTTATAGACTGATCATGGCTCTAGCAGGGGGCAGGCCCAACTCGTTGCTTCGGTTAATCAACAATTTAATTTAAGCAACTGACATCTAAACTGTCTAGATCGAAATCGAACTGGGGAATGGAATTCAGAAGCAAAACTAAAGGTCACTAAATAGAAGGGATTCCGCTAAAAGGACTGCAAAATATAACTGTTACTTCCTTCAGATTTTCAGAAAAAAACTATCTCAGAAATAAATATAGATCTCTGATATCCGATTAATCTATTAATTAACTCTGTTGGTTGTTGAAGCAACGCTTGGGCCACCAAACGATCAGGAGTAGCATGCAGGATCCATAATGAATAGAGATCATCACGTAGAATTATATGTAATACAGCCCAAAAGTCCGGCTGAGCTTAGCTAAGTTAAGCTAACTGTAGCTCTGCTTAGTCCTGGCTAGGATTCCTATGTACCAATTTATCTTATTATTAGAACTTCTACTTTTTCTCTGTTACAAATAGCTACATGCGTACAACGACGGTGATAAGAGAAACCGAAACCTCTTCATATTGCATTCTTAACTCACTCCAGCATCTGGCGGCCTGCCGGTCCCCTCTCCATTCGCCGTCTGCCTCTGGAGACGGGCTCTCACGGCCTCCGAGAATCCAGGAAGTCAACTGCAACACAGCGCTATGTGAAAGTATAATTCAAGGACCGGATTGCTCTCAGGAATGTGACTATGCTAATGGGGAGGGGGCACCAGGCGGTTTGAAGCTAAGCGTATATATTGTTATCTCTGGAGTAAGTATCTATGAGCCAGCTAGAATGACTAGAACTTTTCGGCAGATTGCACTGAGAAAGGTGGAGAAATCTTCTGCTTAAATACTTTTTGGTATTCCCCACCATCTTTCTCTTACGTATCATATTTTGAGGCCCACACAGAAACATGCGCCAAATAGCAAGAGAGAAATAATTTAGCTGTCTACAGCTTCCACTAGAGACAACTGGCACATCTCGGAAGGGGATAAAATACACTGTTAATCCAATGACATTAAGGACAATACTACCCCGAAGGCAGCTTTGGCATTCGAAAATTGCCGCAGGTAACTCATTCATGCAACGTTAGCAAAGCGAGAGAGACAAAATACAATAGCTGAATAATTGGCAAACTTTTTAGTATAAACCCTTAAACTTGGACTTCCTGGGAAGTTGATATGTTGAGACCCATGAACACGTCCAGCTGGAAAAAAGGAAAAGAGAAAGATAAAAGGGAGGAAAACGTCGTCTTTAAATACTTTTTAATAAAAGAATCGACAACAGAAAGACAATGTGAAAATCGAAAAAAAAAGAAATAGGAGGAGGGGAAATATAATTCAAAACATCTGCACATCACGGATCTAGGCTGACCTCGAGCGAGAGCTAGGACTGGAGACAGGTTAGCTAGCATTATAGCTAAATTTTGATACGCAATTTATTAACTAGCAAGTTTTATAGTTAGAAATAAAACACTCTACAAAATGCAAAATGAAGCGCACGATAGCGTGAGACATACTGGGATGTGCAAAGACGTCCCGAGGGAAAAAAAGGAAGAAAAACAGCAAAATCAAGTGGAAAATCTTCTCTTTAAATACCTTCAGCTAAAGGCATTACCCCAATAATAACTTTCCCATTTCTTTTTTTTTTATTTTTTTTTTATTTTTTTTTTGATATTTTGAGGCTCGTGTAGAAATCACTACATCAAAATAAGAAGAATTTAACTGTCTACGTCATGCTCTCTTCCTGAGCACGCCTGAGCTGTTTCGGTCGGATTTACTTCTAGTAACAATGACTACAGCTACGACAGCTACGACAGAGTCGCCAAAAGCAACTCAGTTAGACTCACGACATAATATTCTAAGACTAGTACAGATTTTGAGAAGAAATTTATTAGTCAGTAAGTTCTTTGGTTATAATCCTTTTGTGAGATTCATAAATCCGCGTCCTAGGACGTATGAACACGTCCAGCGAATAAAAAGGAAGAAGAAGAAGAAGAAGAAGAAGAAGAAGAAGAAGAAGAAGAAGAAGAAGAAGAAGAAATAAAGGGGATAAAATCTTCTCTTTAAATTCTGGTTCTACCTACATACTCCAACGAGAACTCTCCCAATTTTTTTGAAAAGAGACGTCTCACACACAGAAATTACTGCCTCAAAAGAAAAAAAGAATCCAACTGCCTCTCATGTTCTCTTCTTGGACAAGCCTGAGCTCTTTCGGTCGGGTGTAAGATCTGACGAGTGTGGTTCCAGTAACAATCGAGGATAGCCGTGGCTTTGGGGCTACGACATAGTCGTTACACAGAATAAATATTGAAAGGTTATAGAGAATTTGGGATGCAATTTATTAATCAGAAGCTTTTTACTACAAACATTCAACTTGTATACAACAACCCCAATGGACTTCATGAGAAGTTGGGATATATTGGGGAGTGCGAACACCTCTGGAGAGAGAGAAAAAAAAGAAAAACAAGAAAGAGAGAGGGCATAATATTGTCTGTAATACTTTTTGAAACAAATTGGGTATTCCCATTGTATCACGTCGTGCCTCAAAGCAAAAATTAAGCGACTCATAGAATGTTTCCGGTGTTATGCAGTTCCAACGCAGCACTGAAAGTCGGCTGCCCATGGCCATACTATAACTAGATTGCCGCCGGAGCTGTAATTGTTGCCTCAACTGTCTATCTCTACTGCTGAAGCAATGCGCCGAAGCTTGCTTTCTATATCCTCAGATCCTTAGAGGGAAGAGCTATATATGAATACTACAATTCAAACTGTTCAATAGATTCCAATTGCTTTAATAAAGCATCATTAATATTTTCAATCTCTTTTTTTTCTTGAAGTTTTCTGGAATTTGCATTTACTTCTATCATCTTCTTCTTATCTTTTTCTGAAACTAGTTCACCAAGTGTCTCTTCTATAGATATATCGAGTTTAGCTCGAAGTTCAACATCTTTAGCTTTATTCCGTTTAGTTCTTTTTTCATCTTTTCGAATGCTTTTAGTTGATAAGGAGGTTCTTTTGGAAGCTTGAGATTTTCTAGAAAAAGATAATGATTTGCCCATTATAAACTAATATTGATAGATATATGGTTGACAATCCTTAAGGAAACAGATATCCAACTTTCATGTCACGAAGATGGTTCAGATCCGAATATTTTTTGAGGACGAGAAGATGTGCGGCTTTATTATCTAATTAAAATAGCCTCACATGAACCGCGCGCTCCATGCATATACATATATTACCCTACCTATAGATAAGATTACCAAAAAAATTTGGGAATTTTTCAGCGAAATTTTGATTTAGTGTATACAGTCAGTCGGTCAGTCGATCAGTCAGTTAGTTAGTCTATCCAGTCAGTCGGCCAGTCATTCGGGTTATCTCGTTATATCTATCGGTCAATTCTATATTCATTACCGTCACAATGCCATCTACTCATAATAAAGATAAACCATGGGATGTCGAAGGTATAGATAAATGGAAAGAAGAACCATTTTTACCTGACGATAATAAAAGTGGTCAAGCATTTCTTGAAGAAAGCAGTTTTGCTACTCTCTTCCCTAAATATAGAGAGGGATACCTTAGAGAAGTATGGGGAGATGTCACTAGGGCTTTAGAATCAAAAGGTATAGCTTGTGTACTTGATTTAGTTGAAGGATCCATGACAGTCAAAACAACAAGAAAGACCTATGATCCTGCTGCTATACTCAAAGCTCGTGATTTAATTAAATTATTGGCGAGAAGTGTTCCTCTTCCTCAGGCAGTTAAAATTCTTCAAGATGATATTGCTTGTGATGTAATTAAAATTGGTAATTTTGTTACTAATAAAGATCGATTTGTTAAACGTCGTCAACGATTATTAGGACCTAATGGTAATACGCTTAAAGCATTAGAATTATTAACAAAATGTTATATTCTTGTTCAAGGTAATACCGTATCAGTAATGGGACCATATAAGGGGCTCAAAGAGGCTCGAAGAATAGTTGAAGATTGTATGAAAAACGTTCATCCAATTTATCATATTAAAGAACTTATGATTAAAAGAGAATTGGCACAAAAACCTGAACTTGCTCAAGAAGATTGGAGTAGATTCCTACCACAATTTAAGAAACGGAATGTTGCTCGTAAGAAACCTGCCAAGATTAAAGATACTAAACAAAAGACTTATACGCCATTTCCACCAGCTCAAACACCTCGTAAGATTGATTTACAGATTGAAACTGGTGAATATTTCCTTAGTAAAAGGGACAAAGAGCAGAATAAATTGGATGAAAAAAGAGACAAACGTGATGCTGCAAAGATTGAGAAGGATAAAGAAAGAGCAAAGGACTTTGTTGCTCCTAATGAACCTGAATATAAATCTTCGTCTAGTGAGAAGAAGGTATCAAAAAAGAGGAAATCAGAAGATGATAATGATGACAAGAATGGGAAGAAAGAGAAGAAGAAGAGTAAGAAGAAGAAGTCTACAACTGAAGACTAAGAATAACATTTTGCATGTACTATATATATCAATAGGAGAGGTTCCACATACCTAGAGAGTATTCCACATGCCAGAGGCTACGAGGTCGTCATGGTCTGGGCCGGAGTTCCGGCACTGGAGCGAAGCAAGAGTTAGGTCGGGGGCTATGCCCCAGTTGCCGGAGGGAGATGCTACATAATCCTGGACTACTCTGAGAAACAGCCGCATTGTCAAAGTTAATTAATTAATTGATTAATTAATATACGGAAATACAAGAATTTTCTTTTGTCACTATCGCCCAGGAGGCACTCGAACTAGTGATTGAAGCACACGAGGGATGAGCCTGTCACTTGATCTTTGTTTGCCTGCTGGTGAGCTGTCATCCCAAAGCCCATTGGTCGCTTCGTTCGCGGTTAAATGCTGCTGAATGATGAATCGACCCCTGAGGCTCGCGGGCTCAGGCTGAGTAAGACCAAAAGTTACTCCCCACCCACCGGAGACAAAACGTGGGGGAACACAAACAATAACGGGCAGTTATGGGACGTCTCTTATCGCATTTGTTGGTGCATTTGATTATGCGGCGTAGATGCAAGTTATGTGTTAAGTTAACCAAGTTAACAGTTAACATTAACGTTAACCGTTAACGTTAACCCGTTAAACTTGACATGATTAAAGTTAACATATCACCAAGCATATAAACGTGCCTAAAACGTAAATGCCGGAACCTCCCTTCACATGCAACTGTAAACTGTTTGACCTGCCTTATTTTTTCACACAATTTTTCCCTCACTTTTTTTTCTATCACTCAGTTATTCTCTGTTGAAGCAGCTTAAAAAATAATAAAAGATAGAGTCGAGATTAGACGCAGGTCAAGGTTACGAGTCGAGGTTAGATATACAGGTCGAGGTCATATAGGTCGAGGTTGCTCAAGTCGAGCTAATACAGGTCGCCTATATACATACGCGAGGAGGTTAGATATATTCTTGTTCCGTGATCCCTGTTCAAATATTACCTGTCAATATTTCTTATCATCATATTTTTTCAAAATTTCTCTTCTTCAGGTTGTTTTTATTTCTTCCTTTTCTATTCATTCTTAAAACTTTCTTTTACTTTCCTTCTTTTTATATGATTATAATATATACACACTAGTAATTAGTAAGTAGTAACCTAGCACGAAGGGAAATAAGGAAAAAAGATTTAAATCTTAAATACAAAAAGTAAACAAAAAATAATAATAGTGTGAAAAGTTCACTTGGGTTTAGTTGAGTGTTCAGTTATTCAGTTGTTCAGTTGTTTATTTCGGTTTTCTTCTCTTGCTTTATTACCATGAAAAAAGCAGCACAATTAGCATTACATGCTTCGGCATTATATATATTTTATGAAGGTTTCTCATATATCCTTTTTAAAAATGTTACTATAATTAATCAAGCTTATGGTTCCCATTTCCAATATTTAACTATTCTTGGTCTTAGTGTAGCACTTCTTGCTCAGCTATTTGGATTATTATCAGTTTTAACTGGACTGGGTTTTATTAGAACAATTCATCATCGTCTTAATATTGTTGCTGCACCTTTAGAACTTTTGATTACTATCTTATATTGGTCAATCAAATCTATTGATGCAAATCTTTTAGTAGATAAACGTTTTGGAATTGTTCCATCTCATTGGTTAGATATTAGATTGCATTTTTATCCAGCAGTTTTTGAAATTCTTGATGTAATATTATTCAGTGATCCTTGGAAAACTTCGGTTGCAAATGCTTTTGGAATTTTTGGAGCTTTTGCGGCTGGATATTGGGTTTGGATTCATCATACTTTTCAACAAAATGGGTTCTTCCCTTATCCATTAATGGAATTAGTGTCTACTGAACAGAGAGTGGTAATCTTTTTTGCTTCCACAGTACTAGTTACTGTATCATTTAAGATTTTAAAGGTTGTTCAAGGGGGAGTGAAAAGGAGTAACTTGTGATAAAAATTCATCGTAGGATTAGATTGGCTTAAAAATGATGGACGGACTGGGTATATATATATATATCAATAAATTAATTTGCTAATCTGTTTGACGGTTTGGCCCCAGATCCCCAGTGTGAAATGAGGTCCCACTCGAGACCCAATTTATGGGAAGCAGGCTGTTCGTGTGATGCTTGGAGTGTGAGTAGGACCTAGTCGCCTATTCCAAGATCTCAGCTGAAACCGACGGAGCAATCGAGCAGCCGCCGGATCCAGACTTCCCGGAGAAGAAACAAGTATATAAAAAAATATTTTACATATATGTATTCATGAACGTTAGTCATTAGTCAACCAATTCAGCAACAATTTCTCGAAGCTGGGATGGTCGAACACATTTTAGTGGTACAACTGCTTTGACATGACCTTTTTCAATATAAACTATACTTGGTATCGGGGCATAACCACCTCCCAAAGGATCAAGGACTCGGCAAGCTCTAGCTAAGTTTCCTTTTTCATCAAAAATTTCTGCTACTACTCTTTCTGAGAATCTACCAGTACGATTAACAGAAGATATACCAATATTAGTGGTAGTGGTATGATCAGTTAAAAATGATGTGACTGATGTTGATGACAATGAAGTTAGTGTTGATGGTGACAATGATGATGCAACAGTGGAGGTGGTTAAAACTGAACTTACTATAACCCCAAATTGTCGTACTATTGGAAGTTGAAGAACATCTAAGGATAAATTATTATTTCCAATACCAGTATCCACACCTCTAAAGAATAAAATCAATTTATCTTCCTCAGGAGAAATTATAGTTGATAAACAAATTTTAATTGCTTCGGGATAATAGGGCCGATAAAGAATAGCAGTTTGATTTGCAGCAAATGATAATGGAGATTGACCTTGTCTGATTAAGAATTTGGATAAATCGATATGACAAGTTCGAACTTTTTTGTAAGTAGTAGAGGCAATCGAAGATAATGATTCTTGATCAGATGGAGGAGAAGGAGGAAATGAAGAAGATTCATCGAGAGCTGGAGGATAATATATATTTGGTTGATATGAATGATTATGATAAGAATCGTCTTCATAAGAATCGAAATTTCTTTTTGCCATGATGTGAATAAATGGAACAAATATGAGTACCACGGTCCTTTCAATGAGATTTCCTGTGAGATATTACTCCTATTGAAAAAGGTTTTCGAATGAGTTTCACTAAGCGTTAGTCCTTAGAATATTATATAAGACCTTTTAGCCTTTACTGCAGTTACTTCTGGATGTGACACAATCGTCAACTCTTAAAGTCTTCAAAATATTCTAAAAAGTGGCTGCCGTTGTCTTCTTAAATCAATTTTTCAACCAGCAAAACGAATTGATCAACAAAAAATTCAACCTCCCATCATCTAATCAACCATCAAAACCTAAAAAAAAAATTCATCTACGGACGAGTCCCTTCTCATTCCTTCTTTTATATATCTTCTCCTATTTACAACCTACAAACAGTAATCATCAATAACTCTACCATCAACCGTTAACCGTTTAACTGTTAAATGTTATATAACCCGCAATATGAAAAAGGTTAATACCCAAGGTCTAGTCTCTTTTTAACCGCAAAAAGAACCGCAATCTAGAAATGTTTTTCAGTGTCAAAACCAAAATAAGATCAATCTCCTCGGAAAAGAGTGAAGATCTTTTCGACCAAGAAGAAATGCATGGGACTAACATTGGTCATATGTTTATTTTTCCACTTTAGGCATTGATCGACTTTATGCATGACAGTCATAACTTTTTTATTTTAAAGCTTAACCGTAGTTATTATTGCTATAGCAACAACACTGCCGCCTGTTCATTACCCCACAATCGAACTTGTTGCGCTCAAGGATATCATCCGGCAGACAGAGCGAAACCATGGGCTGGGTTTGACTCAGGAGGCAGGCAAATTTGAGAAGCCGAGAAGTATTTCATAAGTATAACTAACCTAATCTGGTTTTATATCTGCAAACCCTTCCTAAAGTTCCATAAAAGTTCCTTTAACTCAGTTAACCATTGTTTTAAGTTGATCTCTTCTACGATGTAAATGTGGGGTAGAAAAAAAAAATTCTGTTGAGATGTAGTAAAGTCTAGAAAACATATTAAGACCCATCGATTAGTAAAGAAAAGAAAAAGCAATAGATACTGTATTCACTATTCAGTTCTCAGTTCTCAGGGGTACATAGAATCTATAGATAAGTAGCTGAATGTTTGTTTTTATCTTTTATCATTAAGATATTGTTACAAGATATTGTTACAATCCTTTGTATCTCACAAGACACGAGGTTACCCCTCTGCATCTGTCTCTAGCGGCACGAGTGTCCTTGCTCTCGCTGCCCTCGAGAATAGGAGATAATGCTAACGTAACTTCTCTAGAGCAGAATGCGAGCTGGGGGGTCTGAGGCAAATACGCCAAAAGTGTTTAAAAATCTGTGCTTTAACAGTTATATGCATCCCATGATCCCCATTTAATGTGTTAAGTTAACACATTATCTTCTACGTAATTACAGCTACTTATTCACCTTATACTTTATATACTTTATATCCTGTTTAGTTAGTCTATAACAGGAAAAAGAAGAAAACAACTAACTACAATCAGTATTATTATTATAATAGATTGATGAAAAAGAATCGGAAAATATATATAATAATGATATATAAAATATTTTTTTTGATAACTTAAATATAAGAAAATCTCAGACGAATATTCCAAAACAAAGAATTTTAATCGATATACTATACTTACTTAGATGCTCCATTGACGATAAATTCAACACCCTTGGAGATGTTACCGGTCAATCCTCCTACAGAAGTTGTAATCAATGATTTCTCATGTTCGGTAATTCCTTCAAGAACATTAACAACTTTAGTAGCACCATTGGGTCCAAATTCAATTGGAACTGCAAAGTAGTCAACACCAACTGCTTTCTTAATTTCATCAGCACCGGCAATAACACTACCATCAAGATAAACAAAAGATGGTTCAATAATACCTGATTCACCTTTAGCACCTCTTAAAACGGCTTCAGCAAATTTAAATCCTGCATATGCCATAGATAAAGTAGCAGAACCAAGACCATCTTTCGCTTGAACGACTTCATCACCACCAAATTGAATTCTTTTAATCAATTTTTCACTCTCAGCTTGATCAATCTTAACAGCTGGTGTAGCCTTTGATAACAAAGGAACAATAGTATCACCAGAATGACCACCAATAACGGGAACATTAACCTTAGCAGGATCTAAACCGCCACCAACTTCAGCAGTGAAAGTTTTAGCTCGAACGGTATCCAAAGTGGTTACACCCAATAATTTAGCAGGATTGAAAACATTATGTTTCTTCAAAACTTCTGCAGCAATAGGAACTGTAGAATTAACTGGATTGGAAATAATAAGAATAAAAGCTTTAGGAGCATATTTGGCAACACCTTCGATAAGATCACGAACAATACCAGCATTAATTTTAAAAAGATCATCTCTTGTCATACCGGGTTTTCTAGGAATACCGGCGGGGATAACAACGATATCAGCACCGGTTAAAGCATTTTTAAGACCATCATCTTTTGGTAAATATCCCTTAACTGGACCAGCAGTTGAAATATGAGAAAGATCGGTAGCTACACCAGGACTATTGACAACATCATAAAGAGCCAATTCATCAACAAGAGGTGATAATTTAAGAAGCAAAGATAAAGGTTGGCCAATACCGCCGGAAGCTCCTGCAACAACTGCTTTAACCATTTTTATTTATTAATCTAAAATGAAATGTTAGAACCAAAATAAAATTTAATTTCCTTACCGATGGCTATCCCTTTTGCTGTCGCCGCCTGTCTGCCTCTGCTAGCTACCCCTTCGTACTGTTGCTCTCTGCTTGCCTCCGGCGGCCGTATTCCACATTGCCTTCTGAGCATTATTTTGATCAAAAGTGAGCCCAGCCGGAAGTGATATCCGTGGTACAGAAAATGTGGGGGCACCTGTGGGGAAAGCTATATGATCTGTGTACTACCGCCGCCAATATTGCCCGGTTCCTGAGAAAAGACTCAATTGAATGATTGAAACCTTGTAACTGATGAGAATCTTCCGTAAAAAAAATAAAAAGAAATAATTGAACTTTATCTTGTAACAAGACACCAAGGGACAATCGCGACAGAAGCAACACAGAAGCAACATAGACACAGACCAACCAATGTCATATGAACCAATTCCATAAATCCAATAGGCTTAATCCCTACAGATACAACTCTTTCTTCTCACAACTTACTAAAAGTTACAAATAACCAAAATAGATGATAATAAAACTTGTTTTGAGTGCAATTGATATTACCAATGACCCTTAAATTTATATAAAATTCTCCTTCTTTCTTACTGTCGTAACCAAAAGATATAGATAAAATTCAAAAGAAGAAATAGACAAATAAAAATCAGGGAATCCCCGGGAATATATATACTAACTGCAAGTGCAACTAACTGGTGCAATGTGCCTTTGCTGTACTAGCGTAGTTAAGTCTCACTAAGGAAAGGGTGTTGTAAATAGGTACGCTGCACGTATTAAAAAAGGCAACTCAACCACTGTTAACTCTGTTTGTTTGGTCAGAACCTAAAAGAACTAAGAGAAACTTAACGAAAACCGAGTTGCACGGTAATTCATATAACTTTATCTTACGACAAGTTACGTACTTACACATGCACATTGCAAAAGAGCACCGATACCGGCCCATGCCCTTTTGGGAGTTTCGATAGGCAGGGCCAAACTTTGAAGCACCAGTTCCTTCGGAACACTAGTCCACTAGTTATACACAGAACAATAGGTACTGTACGCTGTTACTATAACTGTGAACGTTACAGCTAATTGGTAGCTTACTCGTTTTAACTGAGTTTATGACATGTTTGATGACAATTAACTTACAATTGAGCAGTTCATAACTACCGTAAGGGCAGGCGTAGAAGGGGAAATTGGGAAATGTTTTGTGCGAAGGGTTTCTGATCGAAATCTCAATCGACTTTTGTTTTCGAGGCGGACTAAGAAGACCAGGGCTCTTTCCAACAGGGCGCCTCGGTGGTGATAGGTCGGGCTGGGATAGGATACTAAGGATAGAAGTTCTCGGACCGCCGGGACCTCAGAGTCTCAAACCGAGTCAGTCGTTGTCGGCGGATTTAGGCTAGTTGGGAGAATTGAAGAGTTAATACATCAGGCGGGGGGCAGCTGGCTAGGGTGCAGAGGTGGGGGCGGGGCAACGGAGGAGTGTTTATAGAGGAGTTTCAACTAACTAACTGGCTGAACCCATATTCGCTGTCGGGAGGATTATGACTGGAAGGAGAGAAACATTTTGGTTAGAACCTCAGGGTGGGTTAACTACATCTAAAGATAGACCCCAAAGGGACTGCGTTTTGTTAGCGAATACATGAACTCACATTGGATCTAGTAAAAAATTGGTTGACCGATTGAAAATCTTTCCGTTCTGAAAATGGACAATTTGAAATCTCGAGCGAGCTACCCCAGCCGCCAGAGATATCCGAGAAAGGCGTAGGTGCGGGGTCTGGTCTGGGAACCCCAAGCAATTGTTCTGTTTGATTGCGTGAAATTAAACAGAGTGTATTCGACTCTTTTCTCTACCCATTGGTAGTTTAATGACTACATCATTAATTGCCCCGCAATCTGCAATAACGTCAATAAAGATGTAATAACTTTAGAACGATTTCCCCTGCGTGAAAATAAATCGGGTTTGTGTAGTTACCGATTGTTACAATAATCGGATGATTTCGGAACAACCTAATTCTGTCCGGTTTCTTCCGACGAAAACTAGCGGAATCGTTGGCCCTGCATATAATACGTAGACAAGGTTTCTGACTTCGTTTCTCGGCATCTTGTCTGTATTGCCTCCGGCGGCTGACCTCTTGCTGTCGCGTCGCCGAGGCTCAACTTTAGTAGTACAAGCATTCTGGAATGATTTTCAAGCTTAACACTTGCGAGAGCCAGGGGCTTAAAGTTAACTAACAGAAATACTCTGTACCAACCTAAGTTGGCAATTCTTATTAAACTACTGTTTATGTTAGAGAATAGAAATTAATGTTCGAGCTGCAACCCGAGCGCTACAAGTCCTTCGCGGCCGCAGGTTGAGGACAATGGTCGACTGAAGTTTGGCTGAGAAGCAAAGCAGATTCTAGCTCAGGGACCCAGATTAAATCTCTGAAATAGTAAGTCGGAATTTACCAATCACGTCATATTGTAACTGATAAATTGATCGATCGATATAAACTAGATCCCGACTGCTACTATATCAAAATTTATAGTCAACTTGTTCCCAATGTTAGTATTGATATCTCTGGGACTTCCATAATCATCTAATCGAACTCTATATACAAATAAATTTCGTAAGCAATATTAGCTACACTATTTGTAAAGAAGGTCAAAGAGAAAAAAAAATTTAAATAAAATATAGACAAAATCTTGCATTTAAATAGTTTTGTAGAATATCATTCAGGGGTAACATTAACAATTAATTGCGACAACGTGAAGAGTTTACTTTGTTGTAACTAGTTAGTTAAGTTAACATACCGGGCGCCAACACTCCTCTTCCAACGCTCCCGATAATGCAATGAATGATTTCAACCCCGTTAACTGTTAACTTATTAAAAGTTAACAGTATCGTAACATCAGTCTACAGTTCGATTGATTGATTGATTGATTGATTGATAATCATTTACAGTTCCTCAAAAGACTTTTTTTCTTTTTAAAAAATATTTATTCTTATATCAGTATACACTTTTTATGATGTTTTAAACAGGTGTGATGGCATCGGCATATGGAGGAGCGGAGATACATGACGTGGATCGACTCCCGAAGGTAAGAATAAATACCATAACTTACATGTATTTAAAAAAAAATGTTTTCTTAAGAACGAGTGCTTATAACCCTTCGGGAGTCGATATGGCATCTTATTTCACCAGCACACCTCTTTGACCTCTATAATTAACCGTTAATAGCATAGATACCTGGGTTAGGTCTTAACGCGGTGCAATACGCGTATTTGTTACGCACAAATTAAAACCACGCGTTTCGTGCCACCGGTTCTTTGACTTCTTCGTTTATCTTTATTCATCATTGAGGATTTTTTTGGTTAAATCATTATAGCAGATATAATCAAATCAAATCTCCCAGTAGATATCTCTATATAATGAATAGTAAGTCATTTGTTATCCGACATTTTAGAAGTTGTGGCATTCGTTCTTTTTTTATTATTATCATATTCTAACTATTCTTAGGCTTTTCTCAAGCAGGTGGATTCTCACATGGTCAAGGTCAAAGTACCTTTGGTGCAGGTGGAGGTAGTCGTAGAGATCAAAAACAAACTATTAGACCAGTTACTATCAAACAACTTGTAGAAGCTTCAGAACCAAATCCTGATACTGAGACTTATATTGATGGCGAATTAGCTGAACGGGTAAAATTTGTAGCCCAAATAAGAGAAATCCAAGATAAATCTATTTCTTTCAATTATCGAATGGATGATGGGACTGGTACTTGGGAAGTTCGTAAATGGAATGATAATAGTTCAGGTTCAGGTTCACAACGGTATGGAGGTGAAGATGAGAATATTGATGCTATGACTGATACCCCCGCCCAGCCTTTCAAAGAGGGTGATTATGTTGTTGGAATAGGTAATATTAAAGTCTTCAATAATAAGAGAACAATTAATGCATCTCATCTTCGACTTGTTACTGATTTCAATGAAGTAATTTATCATCAATTAGAAGCTCTTGCTGTTCATTTAGAGTTAACGAAGAAAATCAATAAAAATGATTCTAATAGTAATAGTAACAACAACAAAACCAACAGCAATAATAATAACGAGAGCCTTTTTGTAGGTTCTAATGATTTAAGAGGTAATATTTTGTCAATACTAGAAAAGAATAAAGGTGTGGATGGAGGCGTATCAATTGAAACTTTAATTGGGGGAACTAATGCTGATGAGTATGATATAAGGGAAAGCACTGAGTTACTAGAAGGCCAGGGTTATATTTATTTAGTGGATGATACTCATTGGGCGTTATCATAATTCCGAGTGTCATGAGAGAACTTCTGGATTCAGAATTTCAACAAAGAAAAAAAAATATTAATAATATTAATTCTTTACTGGGAAATTTGTTCATGTGTTAATGGCAGTCAGTATTCTAATATAATCCAATTTACTTGCTCCATCCCTGTCCTCATCTATCAGAGGCAGACGAGGAGGCGGTCTACGTACAAAACTTAACTATTATATTACAAGTAATCTCTAAATTAATCTGCCTTTCTACCATTAATCTCTAATAAGCGACCAGCTTCTTGACCAAACAAAAGATTCCATAGATCTTCATTCTGAACAACCTCACCTCCAGAACTCTTGTCTACCATTCCTCCTAATGACTGTGCCAATTCATGTGAATTCGAAGCATCCAGTATCTCTTCCGAAATCACTTCTGTTACTTGTGATGAGATCCGGTTAGCCTTTCTCAAAAACTCCAATCTCTTCTGTATACTCAGCTTGAAAACTGCTTCTTCCACTGTATCAGAAATTGTAAACAACCAAACTGTAGTCCTTCTAGTCTGGCCGATTCTATGAATCCGTGAAATTGCCTGTACCTCGAGCGCAGTATTGACCAATGGTTCACAAAGATAGACATGAGTGGCATTAATGAGAGTTAATCCAGCACTAATTTGTTAGTTTATGAATATCCCAGTTGTCTAGTTCCATAATACTTACGATTCAGCTTTCGCATGCAAAAGAAAACATGCAATCTCTGAGCTCTTTTTGAATTCGTCCATTCGGAAATTGACCGATGCAAATGCCAAATGATGTTCAGTTAATGCTAACCTTAAAAGATCCAACATCTCAGTCCACTGAGAGAAAATCACTACTTGTGTTGTCTTATCTAGATGTCGCAACCATAATAGATGTTGTACAATAAAATCAATTTTACTTCCGTAACTCTTAGAAAGAGGCATCGATCTAATCTCATTGACATTCTTCTTCGTTGCAACGAAATATATCCCATTATTCATACTGTCATTAATCGTATTATCATCCTCGTGGGAAATATCCTTCATTTCAATATCTTGACGGCGATAAGTAAAATTGTATACTTCATCAGATGCCAGTACTGTCTTGCAGACTGGGCAGGTTTTATGCAACTTCCACCATTCCTGTAAGCAATCTTTACAGAACTGATGACCGCATACAGTCAAAGACCCTATATAAAAGGAGCTTTGACAAATCACACACAACCTATCGACCTCATCACCATTGCCACAAACCTCTTCTTTTAAACCTGAATCTTCTCCAGTGGAAGGGCTTGAACTCGCTCTTGTAATAGTAGTTGCCCGAAGACTTGAAAGATACCGTTGACGTCCTAATTGCTGATTTATAATTTTACGAAGTGATTCACCTTCATGTTCCTTTTTACGAAGTTGCTTCTTAATATCTTTTTCATCCTTAATATCTATCCCAACAACATTATCCGAAATTTCCTGCAATTGGCGATAATATTCAACTCTAGCATTATACAGATCGCTGAAAAATGAAACCTCCTTAATTGAACCTTTCAGTTCTTTACGTTGTTCATTGTAAATCTTTTGTACTCGAGGACGAAGATTTATTAACATAGCTGATTCTACGTGTGCTCTCGGGCCAGACAGAGTAGATGGCAAACTTTTTACTTCGGCCAAATATCCTGCTAATGAAAACTCAAAATTATTTATTCCGGGAATCGCTCCTTGTAGAGGTCGCACTTTATTTCGTTCTTCCTCCAGCTTTTTCTGAAACTCTGTAATATTAAACGCTTGTTCATCATCAGGGAGAGTAGTAGTCACTTTCTCCATTATTGTCGGATCACGACTCCCAGTTATAGCTTCAGATCGGTCAGATAATACTTGTTGAAGTACCTCTAAATAGGAAAACGCATATTCTTGAGCATCCAATGATTGTCCATATTCTTCACCGTCTGGATCAGTATCTGCGGCATCATCTTTTTTATCGACCAACCCTTTATTTAATAATCCTATTAGTTCTTCACGCCAATTATCTATTAAGTCAGCTTGACGATTTAAACATTGTCCTAATGAATTTATTGATGAAAGAAGAGACCGAGATTCAAGGCCAACTGGTAACTTCTTAGGATCATGGTCATCAATTGTGGCATCATCAAGTACGACAAACTGCTGTACGGCAGTTCGATTCCGAAGCTTAGCAGTGATCACATCTACTTTCTGAATAGGCTCTTTCAACAATTCACGACGTAACAGCTCAGCGAGGTCATAATATTTTCTTTCCAAATTCTGATGGGATTTTTCTACTTCTGACAAATCTCGTTTGTCGTCGTTGGATCCATCATCACCTGGCTCATGATACATCTGAAAATGACCAGAGGCAACAAAGAAATAACATCGATGAAGAAGTTCTATCCAGGATCTCAAACGTAATTTCCTTAATTTGATATCATTATCATCAATTTCGTCAATTTCGTCAATTTCATCAATTTCATCATCTAGTTGATGTTGTTGTTGTTCCTGCTTTAGTTGTGTAAGCTTATTCTCGCCCTCAGCTTCCGCCGTAGACCTCTCCACGCGTATTCTATCTAGTTCTGCCTTTCTCTCTGTTCTCAACTTTATTGCGTCTTGTTCTTCTTGACGAAGCTTATCAACTAGTGGCAATACCCCTTCCATAGCAGTCATCCAAAGGGCTAATGCCTGTTCTGGTTGGTGTTGTTTTTCTAACAATTGACCTCTTTCCAAAAACAAAGTGAAAAACCGTCTTTGATCAGTTAATAAAGAGGTCGTAGCTTGCTCATACATAGCATCCAATACATCTTCTACAGTCCTTAAAGGACCACCTCCAAGAGCTCGTCTGTTGCCCATACCAATTCTTGCATGACAACACGCTTGACGGAGTCTTATAAGCCATGTACCAAGCTTAGTCATATCAATATTTTTCATACGGCCGGCAAGCGTACCATTACCATTTGTAATTATTGAACGACCAGCTTCATCAACTCCACAATCTTGAAGCATATCCTTATATAAATGTTGGTAATTGTTTTCTTCAATCGGTGTGAATGGGATGGATAAAAGAATCCTTCGTTGAGGTGGAATGGAAATATCATCTTCAACCATTGAAGTAGTATGACGGATGGCTAATCGAGTGAACAGGCCCTCAAAATCGTCAGGGGAAGCAAGCATCTGTGACCATATTTTATTCGAACTAGCAAAAGGTTCCATTCGAAGGAAAATTAGTATCCCTTGTAAATCAGTCATATCCTTCTTAACAGGAGTACCAGTAACTCCCCAGGCATGAACTCTAGGAACTATACGGGCTACCTTAGCAGCATTACTAACACCACTATTTACCATTTGTACTTCATCGAGAATAACTCTCCAGAATTGTAATTGGACTAGTGGAGATTGTAAGTTTTCAGCCTCTGGACGGTCAGCACCGAACCTAGTTCTTCGAAAAGCAGGATTGAAAAAGGCAAAATGTATTTCTGAGGCAATAACTCTATATGTTGTAATAACAACATCATATTGAGCTAGTTCCAAAGCTGTAGGGGCGTTATGGTTGAATCCACCCTTTTCACCGCCATTCATTTTTCCTTTGTATACAAAAACCGATAATGATGGTGCATGTTTACGTAACTCCTCAACCCATTGTGATCTTATTGAAGCTGGAGTTATCACAAGAGTTGTTTTAGCTTTACGAACGGTCCTACCCAAAAAGTAATCATATACTATATCGCTCTCCTCCTCCTGTTTCTGCTTTTTCTTGATGTCATCCTCACTCTTCAGTTTCTTTATTAAATCATATCTCTTATTAAGAAGAATCAAAGCAATCACCTCGACAGTTTTGCCGAGACCCATCTCCTCAGCTAATAATCCTTTTCCTCCATATTGTTCTAATAACCGTACTTGCTGAGAAATAGATGTTCTTAAAGTATCCTCTCTACATATACATCCAGTATATGGATTTATCCAAAGGTCATCATTATCATTATCTGGAAAAAGAGACAATTTTGACCATCCAGTAGGAGGGGAAACAACATAATCACGGACTTCCGGATCCAAATCTATAATATATTGATGGTTAACCCCAAAACTGTTCTTGTCAATAATGTCTTTGCCTTCTTTACGTAGACACCATTGAACAGTTTCTCGCTGGTATCGTAATAGATTTGACTCAAGTCCATCAATTTCGATCTTTTCTCTTATAGGAGTTTTACCTACAGGAGAACATATTATATTATAAAATAAAGGAGCTGTCACGGCAGATTGTAATAAAGATGGATTTTTTTCCAAATATGTATCGTTTTTAAGCAGATATCCAAAAAGTTTTCGTAATGCTGGAGATTGTGTAGTGAATGGGTCCAATGGAATTGGCGAATCTTTTATAACTAAAGAGTAGTTAATAGATCCTTTTAAATATATTTTGACGGAGTCTTTATTTCCATTAATACGTTCCACTTCAAGTTTCAGAACTGGGGAAGATATAATGGGAAAGATCTGAGAGGCATTTATAGATTTGGCGGATGTAGTAATGTTTTTTAAAACAGCCAACTCATTAACTACAGTTTGGAATTTTGTAATTTGTAATTCTAAGATCGATACCAATGGCAGCGATGAACTAGAACGATGACCCCGTATATTTTTTGATCTTTTTGATATCTTCTTGGGAGTAGAAGGTGATATAGTATCATTACTAGTACCGTTGTCACCACCAGAAACTATTGAATCCGTACTGATTTGTACTACAAATCTTGTTGAATCTTCTTCCATATTAGATATATGAATAGGGCATTCAATTTTCAGTGACTCATTAATACCACCTCTATATTTCTCGGAGATATCTTCCATAGGAAATAAGATACCTAACTCAAGTGACTGATTGAAAAGTGTTATACCATCGACACAAGCCTTCTTCTCTTCTAAAGAGAATATGTACTTCTCATCCTTTAGCACATTACTAACCTCTACCCCAGCTTCCTGCTTCCTTCGTTTCAAAGGTGGTTGATGACTATTATTATCGCCCCTACTTACACCGGCAGCTAATAAACCTGCCAAACTGTCTCTATTCACCCAAACCACATGCGGTCTATCTAAATTAAAATATATATCTGAGTCCATTATGTCGAAACACCAGAAATATCTCCAAAAACCTTACGAATGAATACTATGAATAGAAGTGTTTAAAAATGAAATTTCCAATTTTTTAGGTTTGCTTCTTCCTTATCGATAAGCAGAGATCACTAATCGGGTTCGCTAAATTGAGGCAATAACCCTTATCACCAGATCTTAGACTGCAGCAGATCTCGGAGTCTTAGTCCCAGTCTGGCTCCGGCGGCTCGGACGCTCCCAGATCCTGTTGCTCGCTATGCTCGAACTCGAATTAACACATAACTCTTATCATGAGATCGGAGAGATTAGAGTCCAGGTCTATTCCAAATTTCCAAGTCTACCTCCTGGGATGTGAGGGTGCATCTTTATAATATGCATATAAAGGTCATTCATTTGTCTTCTCTCAGTTAACTGGGAGATTCTCTTCTTAATTAAGGGCATGTTTCGATTATTTAAGGTTCTTAAACAAATTCTTTGACAAGTTTATGCAAAAAAAGACATGTTTATATGTCAAAATCAAACTTACCAAAGACCTAAGTTCACCTAAGTCAAAATCGAACTTACCAAAGATCTCAATTTCGAAATCGAAGCGTTTCTAAAAATGGATGATTCAGCTAGACTCAATATCATGACAGTGACAACCTAATTGAAGAAACGAGCTATGGGTATGTCACAGCCTAATTGAGATAATACGGGGTATGTGCCCCAGCCGGCGGAGACTGGAGTCATTATGAGCAACGTAAGTCCTACTCGATTTTTAATTCAACTTCTAATAATTACATCTTAATAATGGTACATAAAAAACGGACTTCTATCTCCCATTGCTAGAATTTCTGCTTCACTGAAATTATCATATTTCCCATTTGCTAAATCTTGCTTCTTCTGTTTATTGATTCTATAATATTGAAAATTAATAAAGCTCGCTGAAATCAGTCCGACGCAAACCATCATAATTGAAAGACCATATCCCAGCCTAAACTCAGGACTGTCTTGAGATCGGAAATAATTAGTTGCAAAAGTAGATCCCATATTTCCGAAACAAATATGTAATCCCATACTTGCACTTCGTTTATAAGGACCATCAGAATTAATTGCCAACCATGATATCATTCCAGGAAATCCACAATAAACACCAACTGTTGCCAAGAACACTCCAGCATAAACGCCACCGGGGTTTTTAATCACACTCATTGAAATTGTACAAATATAACCAATAAGAATGACAGCTTGAGATCCCATGATAAAAGGAGATCTCAAATCAAGCTTATCAGCATAATGCGCTGTAATTAGAGAAAATATAGCTGCAGCTATATATGGTGGTATAGTCATCAATTGGGCATGAGCAGCAGTATACCCCAGATTCTCAACAATTGTAGGTAAAAAGAATGAAAGTGCATAAAGAGTAGTAACTAATGACCAATGTACAAGAATGTGACAATAAAGTTGCCAATCACAAATGGCTTGCCAAATATGTTTTTTATCATGAGATTCATAAGCTTTCTTTATCTCAGCATCACTTCCCATAGATATATGGCCAGTATCATGAGTTAGTTTGAACAAAATATAAGCTTTTTCTTCAGCATTTAAAAACTTAGAGGTTTCTGGATAATCATGAATGAAAAAATATGATGCCAAAGCAACAATAACTGTAAGTAAACCTTCAAGAATAAAAATCCACTGCCAACCTCTTTGTCCACCAACACCATCCATGAAGTCAATTCCATAAGCCAAAATTCCACTGAAAGCCCCAGCAGCACTTGCAGCACTGAAAAAGAAAGCCTGTCTAAGTTGTAATTCTTTCCTTTTATACCATTTTGTAAAATAGAAACATACTCCTGGATATAAACCAGCTTCTGCAAACCCTAAAAGGACTCGAACAGTTATTAAATCACCATAATTTTTAACCTGTGATGTCAGAGTAATAATAATACCCCAAGCTAACATCATTGTTGGAAGAATAATAGAAGGTTTAAACCTTGCGATCAAAATATTAGAAGGTAATTCAAAGGCACAGTAGGTGAAATAAAACACAGTAAGAGCGATATTGAACTGATTAGAGTGAAGATGAATATCATTAAGCATACCTTCAATTTTAGCATTACCTATAGTTGGACTTGTTAGATTCAAAATACTGGATGAAATATGAGGTGCCGTTCATATACTTACCAATATTTCCTCGATCTACAAATGCTAATAAGAACAAGATAGTTACACCAGGAAGGAGATTCAGATCTATCTTTCTCAATAGTTTAGCTTCGTCAACATTTGGAAAGAGGTCTGAAGGAGTTGAAATTACTCCGCATTCTACCTCCACAACTGCATCCTCAGCAGAACTTTTCATTTTATCTGAAGCCGAATTATTCATATTACTATTCATATTATCTGGAGAAGATAGGAACATGTTTTCATCATATCCCCCAAAGGTCCTTCCTTTTCATCATATTTATAATCTTTGATCTATATATAATTTGAGATGGACATGGTAGTGAGAATGGATAGAGAGGAACCGTTTATCCGCTGATAAGCTACACCGCCTAGAACTTGTTGGTTAATACGATCAAGATAAATCAGATAATATAATTAACTTCTTTAGTCTTGCTAATATTATCTTCGGAAATAGTAATATGTGGAGGTAACGAGATTTTCCGATATGATAAAAGATAAAGTTTTTATGTACCGTAATCTAAGATCGGGCTGCAATATTTAGATTAACAACCCAATTAGTTCTACAGCTGCAGGTGCCAGTGACAGATCTTTCCGTTATAGGAACTTTTGGACCCGATATATAAATTGTTCCTGACTGAAAGCTCGGAGAGCGGATATTCTTTACCTCAGAAAGAAACACTTCGATTAGGAGTTTAACGGACTAAAAGGGACTTGTTATCTATAATATTCCCTTTCGAATTGTATATCATATGGTTTAAGGAGTTCTAAAGTGGACAGCCATTATCGATTATCTAGACGATCTAGAACAGAGAGTATCAAGTGGTGGTTAGTGTGTCTTCCAACTATATATTCAGTTAAACGTTTCTTACCAAATATTTGAGCTTAACGGCTATGGAGCTACCTCGATAATAAAATGTTAACATATTATATACATGAAACCCTGAAAGAGTAGAACCTAGTCAAGCGTAATAGGGTCTGGAATTGAAATAACAATTTAACCTCACCCTAAATGCCATAAACAGAAACATGCATAAAACATTCTACTGTAGATCGATTAGGGCTGCATAAAAATGATTATCAAGCGGATAGTGTTTTCAACTCTCGACATTTTAGGAAATGATATAAGCTTGGAGAACCAGGGCCAGAATCAACTCCGGCATATAAGCTCTCCAACATGATTCAATCGCTAACGAGGACTTATTCCTAGCGGATATCTCTTCCACACTTGGATTAATTTGGATAGTCTAAGCGAGATCACCGGGAAGTGATGTTGTAAGGAAGAAGAACATAATCGGTTCGTATTCATATTTATTCAATATAAATAGTAGTAACTCACATCATTTGTACAGAGTACATCGTTTTCTTCCTCATTATCAGGCAATCGTATCTAGTATAATATCCATTACCCTGTATCATGCCACATCCAATTACTAAGGTAGCTGCTTGTCATATTGCTCCTGTCTGGCTAGATAAAGCAGCTACCATTGAAAAAGCTATTGAATGGATTTATACTGCCCATTCTAATGGTGCTCAATTGATAATCTTCCCTGAAGTATTTGTAGCAGCATATCCAATTTGGTCAGCCTGTAAAGCACCAATTGATAACCATCATTTATTCAAAAAACTCTGTGAAGAATCCTTATATGTTGATGGACCAGAAATCAAAAAAATTCAAACAATCTGTAGTGATTTAAAAGTGATTGTTTGTTTAGGCTTCAATGAAAAATCAAAAGTCAGTGTTGGATGTTTATGGAATTCTTATGTTTTGATTGGTGACGATGGATCTATTCTTTCTCATCATCGTAAATTGGTTCCAACTTTTTATGAAAAACTAAGTTGGGCAAATGGAGATGGTTCAGGTTTAACTGTTGCAGATACAAAAATTGGAAAAATTGGTGCCTTGATTTGTGGTGAGAATACAAATTCTTTAGCTAGAACAACTTTGATAGCTCAAGGTGAAAATATTCATATATCAATGTGGCCAGCGTTTTTCACTACAAAGAGACCTGGTGACGGTGCAAATTTTGATATTATTACTGCAAATCGAATCCGTACTGCTGGTCATTGTTTCGAAGCAAAATGTTTTTCAATTATTTGTTGTAATTTCTTTGATCAAAGAGCTAAAGATTTCTGTATTGCAGATGATCCATCTAATAGCGAAATTTATCAAAATTCGCAACAAAGTGCAACTATGTTTATTGATCCAACTGGCGTTCAAATTGGTGATTTCTTACAAAATGAAGAAGGAATTGCTTATTGTAGTTTCGATCTTAATGAATGTGTTGAACCTAAACAATATCATGATCTTGTTGGTGGTTATCAAAGATATGATGTATTCAAGCTAATTGTTGATAGAAAACCATCTGAACCGGTATATTTCGTTGAATAGAGAATTTTAAATAAATAATTAAATCTTAATAACCGAAAACTTAGACTAACTATTTGAAAAGATCACTACATACGGGTAGTTGCTGCGAAATGAGCTAACCAAACCGCAGTCTGGGCATGGTGTTTCAGCAGCGCTTATCGAGAACTTCATCCCAGTTGCCATAGCACAATCGAGAAATCTCTCATCCTTCCCTTCTTCGCTTTCAATCTCTCGAATTTCCTCTCAGGATATCCAAACCCGTTCTTCTATTTCCGTCGGAGCATCAACCAATATACCAATAAGATTCCATTCATCTATTAATGCTTTTAATACTTCCAAACTTCTTTTACTCCAAAGATTAATATTGGATATATCTTTCAATGCTTTAACACAAATTCTAAAATTCTTTATAGCAGTATTCCTTATTTGTAAATCAGTTGATTCAACAAAGTGTAAATGAATAATTGCTGCTGTACAAAAGAGATCCGGGCATGAAAAATCCAAATATTTCAATCCGTAATCATTTCGAAAATCTTTAATAATTTTGGTTATTGCATTAGCACTTTCCCTACATATGGTGAGATGAGTAGTCTCTTCTGTAACGCCAGCAATCTTTTCTCTTAAAAAGACTCTATGAAGTAATATCTGAGTATGATAGTAACGAAGATGAAAAATATATACATGTGGTAAAAGACTGCCAGTATTGCCAGATTTCCTGAATCTCATAAATATAGGTAAACTCTGTTCAAATTCAACTAATTCTAAATTAGCTTTGTTTACAGAAGATTCAATTTCTGATTTCGGAGCCGGTTTAAAAGTCAAATATAGGAGATCAAGACATTGGGCAGTTATTATAAATAATTCAATAGTAAAAATAGTTGTAGAAAAGAGTCTTGAATAAGATCCATTCAGAGGATGTGGATTTGTTGGACAATTCCAAAGGGAATATTCGTCTATCGATTCTTCATCGGGCACCATAGCAGTTATTGATTCCCTCTTTATTGATGCTGGTCTGCCTAAAATGTTGTTGAGAGTTTTTTCAAGTACATAACATCCCCACCAAATGACTTTTCTTGATTTATGGTCATCATCTGTAATATCGCCGTCCTTCTCCCATGAATCACTTCTTAAATTCAAACCTAACGAGAATGCACTTCTAACTGCCATACCACAATAATCCCAAGCAGATGCGTCCATATCAATAAAAATATGAAATATAGCCAATAATCCACTTGCTTGAATTGTGGTTAACTTGGGAGATTCTCTTTCATAAAATAATAAAATCTTTGCTAATTCAACAAATTTGACTCCAGCCGTAGTAATATCATTTGTGTCTGACCTTACTTCAAGTCTATCAGTGAATCTTGAGCCAATTGCAAGCATTGCAGATAACAATGAAAGTGAGTAATATCCATAAGAAAAAGATGAATCGGAAGATGAAGTCGAAGAAGAAGGAGAGCTAGAACTGGATGGCTCTAATGCTGCTGCTTGAATCATATCTCGCAGAAATAAATCTTTTGATACAAGAAGAATTGAGGAATTTTGAAATATCCAGAAAAGTTCTAAAAGATGATCTCTTAGCTCATTTGAAATAGTATATAACTTATTCAATAGAGCAGCTGACCTTAAAGCTTCTTCTTTTCTATTTGATTCCATTCTATCGGGTCTAATAAGATCTAATTTCTTAGTGATAAATGATAAAGATGATCTAGGGCCAAAGAAACGTAGTTGATCATCTTCTCCATAATTCAGCTTTCCAAAAGGATCCATCAATTCATCTACACTTATAGCATTACCTTTAACAGATGGTATAGATGATTGAAGAGAAGAGGATGATGAAGGCACTATTACTTGTGATATTACATCTGTTCCTACTGCAGTCAATGTTGCTGCTTCTTCTCGATAATCCTCAAGTTTATCTTCAAGTAAGGAGATTCTTGCTTTTAATGCCTCGACGTAATCCCTACTTGGAGGCTTTCGTTTATCATCTTCATAAGAATAATGACATTTACTACCTCTTTTTGAGCATAAAGAGCACGTTGGTTCCACGCCATCACATTTTCTTCTTCTTTTGCGACAATTGTCGCACGCTAATGTAATACGTTTACGTAAGTTTTGCATGCGGATGAATGAGTCCTTTTCAAATTATTTTTCAAATTATTTTTCAAATCGTCATTTACGTGTCGGAATTACGATTCCGATCAATGCTAAATTGGCAGATCAATTGAATAGAGATGTGTCCTTGTAAAAATTCTCTCTGTCGCCAGGATCAAGTCTTAGCTTATTCTTTATTCATCGGCTATATCTATATAAAAGAACAGATGAAAGGAAGGTTAACAGCTCGGTTCTAAAGTTCCCGGAATAATAAATTGGAATCCTAAATCAATCCAGATGAGTCAGAAATTACTCAGAATTATATCCCCAAAATTATCACCCTAACCATATTTGCTCACGAACGCACGCAGCTTAGATCGATCTCAGGGACTACGATCCGGATCTCAAAAAAGCAATTAACGCTATGTACAGTTCTGTACCTAGTACCGTTAACGTTAAGTTTATAAAACTTAACGGTGCGATGGGTACATTTGCTAACCTGTTATTGTCTATATCAAGGAACTGAAGCTTGACTTCGTTAATGCCTGATTCTATCTCACTCTACGTGGTTGCCTAGATAACGTCAACGTGGGTTAACTTAACGTTAACTAAGTTTGGATGGCTAAATTGGTGCCACAGTTAACTAGTTAACATTAACGTTGACAAAAAGTTAGGTAACGTTACTGTAACCCTCAAAGTTATGTCAACAGCTAACGATCACTGAAAAAATGATTAACATAAGTTCACATTAACGTTAACTGTTAGCCAGAACAACCAATCACATCCATTGTTGTATTAACATCTTCACTCTACCTAATACTCTCACTCACGGACCTCCAGTAACTGAGAAGATCTATTCTTCCAAAATGAGGCTAATCGATAACGATAACGATATAGGTATCCCCGTATTCACATCGATAACCTCGTCGACTATCAACTCCGTACTCGTCTAAACGACAATCACGTGGGTAGTTAACCCATGAATCGCGATTGTCACATTTGTTCCGTTTTGAGATCCATCAGATAGAAACCAACTTCCATATTACCATCCAGCCAAAGATTAGGGTCTGATCATCGACTCTGATGCAGAGTCTATACTCAGAAAATACCATTAGATCAACCCTTCTTTTGTCTTACCACATAACCCGTGAGTAACTCTCGGTTGAAGTCCACGATTGGTGGTGTAACTCGAGATCGGCATTAACATACACCCTTACCCCTGAAAAATACACGATGCATACGAAGGGGGGGCCTTAGACCTAAATTTACTCGAAGCTTTATTCATTCGCATTCGATAGGATTTGGTTTGTTGTTGTTTTTCTTCTTCTTCTTCTTCAGAACAGGTTTCTCCTTTCCTTTCATAGTCACTCGTTTTTTATTTGTTTTACTTCTGGTCATTCCCTTTCAAGAGTTCATTTCTGTTTCTAGTCCCAATCCCATGTCAAGTTCTGTTGAAACCGGAAACACCAAGCCAACTACTACGGCCAAGGCGGCCAGAGCGGTCAATGCTAAAGCTAATTATACTCCCCCGGTCGTGGTAACCAAATATGACCCTACTTTAATCGACGGAGACGTCGAATATGAATTCGGGGGTCCTATAGGAAATGTGGCTATGATGGTTGGCTTCCCTGCTTTAATGTGGTATATGTGGGCTTGTTATAAATATAACAATAGTCAACTTATGGGACCTGATGATGGTGAATCAATTATTGAATTCATTAGTAGAATCCGTGGACACGTCCTTAAAGATGCTTATCCAACTTGGTCAGCATGGAAGATCGAATGGGGCTTTTTATTATTTCAATTAGCAATTTCCGTTATCTTACCAGGATTTTGGACTGAAGGTCAACCAGTACCACATTTGGGAAATAAAAAATTACCATATTTTTGCAATGCGGTATCGTCATTTTATTTCTCGATTGCCGCTGCTTTAGCTCTTCATTTTAGTGGCATATTCCCATTATACAGAATCATTGATCAGTTTGGTGAAATCATGTCAGTTGCTATTATCTCAGGCTATTTAATCTCTTTCGCAGTTTATTTCCGTGCTTTGGCAGATGGAACTGCTGTAAGAATGTCAGGTAATCATATTTATGATTTCTTTATGGGAGCTCCATTATATCCAAGAATTGGTATTGTTGATTTGAAATTATTCTTTGAAGTCCGATTACCATGGTTTACATTATTCTTCCTTTCTTTGGCTGCAGTATTAAAACAATATAATCAATATGGATATATTAGTAACCAAGCATGGTATGGCATGTATGGCACTTGGCTTTATGCTAATGCTTGTGCTAAAGGAGAAGAATTAATTGTACCATCATGGGATATGTTTTACGAAAAGTTTGGGTTTATGCTTATTTTTTGGAACGTTGCTGGTGTTCCTTTTACATATTGTTTTAATACTTTATACCTTGTTAGTCGGGACCCTGCTGAATATCGTCATTCTATTCAATATGATGTTTTCCTTTGGATACTTATTTCTACTGCTTATTATTTCTTTGATACTGCTAATGGTCAGAAGAATTCTTTCCGTCAACAAATGAAAGGCAATTATAAACCTCGTAAGACGTTTCCTCGATTACCTTATCAAGTGGTAGCAAATCCATCATATATCAAATGTAAGAATGGTAGTACTCTTTTAACCGATGGTTGGTTCAAATATGCGCGTAAGGCCCATTATACTGCTGATTTCATTCAGAATTTATGTTGGGCTTTAAATACTGGGTTCAATTCCCCACTTCCTTACTTTTATCCAGTTTTCTTCTTTTGTATGATTCTTCATCGTACTAGTCGTGATTTTGATAAATGTAAGAAGAAGTATGGTGATGATTGGGAAGAATATAAACGAAGATGTCCATATATTTTCATTCCTTATGTATTTTAGAGCAGTCTATAGTATATATATCGAGCAAATATCAGAAACGAAAACTAAAATACATTCATTACTTCTATAAATAATTACAACTAACGACGTTGCCTCTTTTTAGTTCTTTCCCAAACACTGGTGGATTGCTTACGACGTTTACTAGCCGACTCAATACCAGCACTACTCTTACGATCAAGAAAACTCCAATCTTCTCCAAATAATGATTTCCCTGAAGCATCTCTTTGTCTTCTGCGAGCAGCTTTTTTTTCTTGATTTTTAGAAAGACCAGGCAACCGAGTATAATTTTCTTCTTCATAAGATTGGATTTCTTTCTGTTTAACACGATCTTTCTCAGTACGTTCTCCTCCACGACCATTATCCATAATAGTACTACCAATAGAAGGTTCAGCAGAAGGAGCAGTAGACATTTCTTGTATATATTCTTCCATAGTTGAATTTCTTTGTTTTCTAGTTTTAGTATTCCTTTCTTTAGAGAATGGAGTAACAGCAGAGATTTTGGGAGCTTTATATTTTTCAGTAGAAGAAGATGATCTAAATGCAGATTTTCGTTCTCGGTCCTCAGAAGAATTTAATCGTTCTCCCATCTTTGCTTCTGTAGCACCCTTGAGAGCAAGAGGATTTGGTTTATAATTGAGAGCATCATCATCCGAATCCGAATCCGAATCATTATCATTATTATTGTGGTTCTCATCATGGACTTCATGCTTTCTTTCACTTTCTTGTTGAAGTTTACTGTGAGCACGAAGAACTTTTTCGATCTGATACGCAATTTTTGTCTCTAATCCCTTAATACCTTTTTCTAAAACAACTCTCTGAATAACTGATCCTTCAGTTGCAGATTTAATAATTTGTTCATTTCTAACTAAACTTTTTTCATCCTCTGAAAAAACAACTCCTAACCTTCCTGCTATTATGAGAACAATATTATGAATATATGATAATAATGCTTCATTTTTCAGAGCTAATAAAGAGATACCATCTGGAGATTTTTCAATAGATTCATCAGTAAATGTTGTACCATCAGAAATGGACTGAGAGAGAGTATCCAATGAGGAGGATATTGTAGATAATAATGAATCCATAGTGAATATAAAGTGATCCCAAGAGGGTCAAGATGAGGCACAAGATGGGTCGAAATAATAAAATCTTCTACAAGGTCCAAGATCGTTGGTTGAAATAAATAAAAAAAGATCTTAAGAGATGGTTGAAATATACGAATCAGGAAGTAAAAAAAAAAAGATTTCAGCCGTACATCACGTGAGAGATAAGATCTGTGCATGCATGCTATTTAAGACATTCAATATTGAGTTGAATTATTTGAATATAAAGTTAATGCTATGATCTTAAAAATCAACCTGACTGTTTGTATATCTTGCCTCCGGTGCGTAGATCTCAAACTCGAGAATTAGACTGAGACTCAACTGACAAGGTCAGGGCTATGGTTCGACCGCCGCCAATTCCCCGTGCAACTATCCCCTGTGTCATCTGTGGCTCCATATGCGTTGTACTAGTACTACTACTACCTCTCACAGAATTGATTGAGTAAAATTAGCTTTGGGATCGAGACCCACTGCACGGCTACAGGTATTTTTTTTTTATTATTTTTATATTTATGACATCATAAAGTTACTGTGGCTTACAGCGGGTATGTATATGTAACTATAATAGACTTTGAAGATATAAAAAAAAATAAAAAAATCCTTTATGAGACTCCGCAAATCTCATTTATATGGTGCAAATTGTACTCCCTCTCAGTATTTTTTCAAAAAAAGTATCCCAATGTCATATTATACCTTCTGAAGTGTATTTCCCCTATAAACTGGAAGATGTTACTTTTTTATATTATAGTTATTTATTAGATGAAAATGTTACAAATATACGTTGACTGTAGAAAGTTTTTATGACAAAGGCTATACGATAGCTATTATCGTTTCGACTTTCGTCCTCGTCTTCTTAAGCAAAGCAAGAAAAATGCAGCTCAAACAGAACTGTCCGTAAGGACAAGAACATATATAGGTGTCGCTGGCTATAAATAGCTTACATAGACAATAAATGATTATCAATCAATATAGTTATTTTGATTTGTTTTTATTTCTCAGGCGGATATCCGAATAGAACTGGAGACTGGAGTGCTTGAGCCGCAGTAGTTCATTCGATCGAGATTTTAATATTTTATTTCCCAGCCGTGCGAGTGATTAATTTAATTAATTAATCGATCGGCCGCGGCGGCCGCGACGTACCTATTTACCCGGCCGGATTTGATAAGGGCCCAAAAAAAAAAAAAAAAAAAAAAAATGAATCGGCCCCTGCCAAAACCTGTCTCTGCTCCCTTTATTTTTTATACGCTCTTAATCTTTCTTTCTTTTGTCTTTCTTTATTTATTATTTTAAAAGTTTCTTAGATTACCTCAAAATGCCTCAAAACGAATATATTGAACAACATATCAAACAACATGGAAGAAGATTAGATTATGAAGAAAAAAAACGTAAGAAGGAGGCCCGTGAGGGTCACCGGATTGCTAAAGATGCTCAAAATTTAAGAGGATTTAAAGCTAAAATGTTTGCTAAAAAGAGATATGCTGAAAAGGTTGAAATGAAAAAGAAGATTAAACAACATGAAGAATCAAAAGTTAAAGGACCATCTAAACCCACTAATGATCCTAATGAAGCTTTACCTACATATCTTTTAGATCGTCAAACTCCAAATACAGCTAAAGCATTATCAACATCAATTAAGCAAAAACGACTAGAGAAAGCTGATAAATTCTCTGTACCATTACCTAAAGTAAGAGGTATATCCGAAGAAGAAATGTTTAAAGTTATAAAAAGTGGTAAAAGACAAAATAAAAGTTGGAAGAGAATGATCACAAAACATACCTTTGTCGGTGAAGGGTTTACTAGAAGACCAGTTAAACTAGAACGTATAATTCGACCATCTGCTTTACGTGAGAAAAAAGCTAATGTTACACATCCAGAATTAGGTGTTACAATATGTTTACCAATTTTATCAGTAAAGAAGAATCCTCAAAGTCCTATGTATACTCAATTAGGTGTTCTTACTAAAGGTACAGTTATTGAAGTTAATGTTAGTGAATTAGGATTAGTAACTGCTGGTGGTAAAGTAGTATGGGGAAAATATGCCCAAATTACCAATGAACCAGATAGAGATGGTTGTGTTAATGCAGTTCTTTTGGTTTAAATACATATATATATATATACATAGGTAATTATCATGACATATGAGACCAATTACAGTCAGGATCTGTTGAGCTGAGTCTCACCACAGCGTATACATCGGGCATAGCTCCAATCGCCAGAGGCTGCGACAAGGATAACCGTCGAGCTAGCGACTGGGATGCCCTTAGAACGCCGCACACAACTCCGAATCCTCGTAGATCGATTCTTTGAATCTCGTTTATCATATGAAATATTAAAGGTTAAGGGATTTTTGTTACAAGGTTTAGTTATTTAGTATTTATTATTTGATCATGGTTTATTGATCTTAAGTTCTTATATTTTATATTAATCAATCTCTATTTCGTATATTTCAATATATTATAATTCTCTTAGAAGTCTTATATTTGTCTCTGTAACTGCTTATTAGGTTACTGGTATCTTTTATCCGGATACACCTAATCTTTAGATTAGGATAGACCTTTGAGATCTCTTATAGATTTCCTATATTGGGATCTACATCCTTGGAAGTGAGCCTCACAAGCCGCATAATATATGGTGACATTTTTGAGCAGCCAAAAGGACGGCCCATTTTTCCTCAACTTTTGTTCTAGTTCTCGGGTTACAAACGAGTAGAAATTAAAACATTTGGAAGTGAAACAGGATAGAAATCAAATTAATATAGAAGGTTTTGATTCCTTGAAAAAAAAGTGAGAGTTATATTAAGACGAGTGACATCGAGTGACATCGAGTGACATCGAGTGACATCGAGTGACATCGAGTGACATTGAGTGACATTGTTGTTTAACATCGACAGAGATATTGATATTGATTGTGTAATAAATAATATCTTGACGTGACAGTATTGTACGTTAGGTTCTGGTATTCTATTTCTCGACAGGGAGGTTTTGATTGAACGATACGAACAGTTTTTATTAAAGTTTGATACTTCAGATTATTTCTTTAACACGTCCCACGTCCCAATTCTATTTATCACTGTTATTTCAGTTTTTGGGTATTCACAATGGTCTCTACTACCGCTGCTCTTCCCACAGCATCCTACTATGACTCTATAGGTTTGTTGGCTATCTGTGATTCCATAGAATCTGCTGAAGGAATTCCTATTGCTTCATTCACGAGTCCTCCTAGTACTTTATTATCATCTCTTAGTCCTTTACCTGGAGCTCCAAAAAAACGAGCCAATGACGAAGACGAGGATGGAGATGTGGATCTAGCAGGTCAACGTGATATCCCTGAATTAAAGATTCTACCACAACCGTATCCTCCAAATCTTTGGGAGGATATGAGAGATCATAATAATAGTTCTTCATTACAACATATGATCTTATCACATATCCCGGCACAGTTATCAAATGGGGCATCCTATGCTTTTGTTGTTCAACAGCAACAGAACCAGTTCAACCTTCAACAGCAGGAATTGCAAAAACGATTTCTTCAAGTTCAACAAGTATTGCAACGAGAAATGAAATTGATAGAAAAACAGAAACAACAGCAACAACAGCTGGAACAGCAGCAGCAGCAGCAGCAACAACAAGGGCAACAACGACAACAGCAGCAGCAGCAAGGACAACAAGGACAAAAACAGCAACAGCAGCAGCAACAGCAACAACAACAACAACAACAACAACAGCAGCAACAACAACATCAACATCAAGGTCCGTCACAACAGAATAATAACCAGAAAAATGAGTTGCCTCAACAACAGCAGGTGCCTTCGACTGGTTCGACGACACATGATAATACTCCAGTTGCTATGGGCAATGCTCCTGGTTCTATTGTTCATTATTCATCCCCACTTCAACAATTACAACACGATCAAAAATCTACTGCCACTGCTGCTATGACTGCTAAATCAACGGGATCTGCTAGTCCTACCATTGGATCACCGTCTGTATCTAATACTACTGCAGCTCGTTCGAAATCCCCCAATGTGCGTACTTTGACTTTAGATGATGGAACATATAAATCTGAAGATTGTCCTGTATGTGGTCGTACTTTCAAAGGTCCAAAGGCATCAACACATAGACAGCAACATATTCGACGATTACATCCTAATGATTATACTCCAAAAAGAGGTGGTAAGAAGAAGTTACCACTAAACGAAGGGCCAGTTCCAAACCCAATACTGGCTATCAATTCTGATCAAAGTGTCTCACAACCACAAGTATCGAATGATAACCCTTAGTAATTGTATAAGTTATGAGTCAGCTCCTATGAGTTTCATGAAGATAGAGTATATTGTGGTGCAAATCAAGTACTAGCTATTATGTTTAATCAATTTGTTGGGTCCATAATTATACTACTATTATTATTTAATATTATTATTGTTTTTTTTGTTATATTTGAAGTGGCCTGCCTCTGGCACCTCATATTTTCTGGAGAGATTGTTCTTCTCTCATTGCAAAAAGAATTTCGATTTCTCTGGAGCCCACTTCCGGCGGCCGTGGCTGAGCCTGACCCCGTACCTCTTGTTTTACTATGTTTCAGTTTTATTCGGAATCCATCTCCCCCCAGTCCTGACTTTTTAAATAAATTCTGTCTCTGATAGCGAGATCTCGAGCGATGCGAGAGCTACGCATGGAGCTCCACAGACCGATGGACCACTCAAAATTTCCGACTTTCGCATAACTGATAAGTTTTGGTCAATATCACGGAGTCTGTTTACAGTGTGAACTTCACGTCATACAATTAATTCTCTTTCTCGACTTATTTATCTGATTCGTCTGATTCGAAACAGATATATAAATATACTCTCAATCTAGATATATATCTAGAGGAATTGCTTGAAATAATAGTTCATATTATTTGTTCAATCATTCTCACCCATGTCAGTCACTTCTAATAGACTTCGGAAAGACATTGCGAATCTGATCAAATCTCCACCACCAGATATTATAATCAGTAACAATGAAACTGATGATAGCGACAATTTATGTGAAGTAGCAGTTATTATTGTGGGTGATGAGACCACCCCTTATAGAGAAGGTGCTTGGAAATTAATACTTAAACTCCCAAATGAGTATCCTGTGAAACCTCCTCAAGTGTTCTTCCGAACCAAGATCTTCCATCCAAATGTTCACCCTGAAACTGGAGAAGTTTGTGTTGATACTTTAAAAAGAAGTTGGAAAAGTGATCTGGATCTCCGTGACATTCTTCTTGTAAGTAGAAACAGAGTTCAACTATGGACTGGGGCGTCACAGCTGCCAAAGGACCCGGAGCGAAATGATTTTTGAATACGATGAACTGAATGACAATTCGCTAACAAATAGACAATTCGGTGCTTATTAGTTTATCCAAACCCGGATTCGGCACTAAATGAACAAGCAGGTCGACTCATTCAGGAAGATTATAAATCATTTGAGAAAACAGCCCGACTAATGACATCAGTGCATGCTCTTTCAAGCAAGGATTTCCTTGGCAAGGAGAAAGAAGAAGATCATGGCGATAATGAGAATAAGGAAAATGTCAATGCCAGTAATATCTCTTTCCCTAAACATATTTCACATGGTGCAATATCACCGAGTTTAATCAACAAATCAAAAACATCTACATCATCGTCGAAACGGCGGGGCCTTAAAAGGTTATAAAAATGCATTAATATGATAGATATCTTTATACTTCTCTTTGACTGTAGCGGCTGGGACTCTGCCCCAGGTACATTGTCCAGTCGGGATTCTGGTTCTTGCCCGTCTAGTCCTATTGTAAATTCAGCCTGCTTTATTTGATCTCTGATTTTCTTGTATCTAGAGTAAATCTCATCTCTATCAGAGCCCATCAGAGGGTGATATGCTCGCGTATACCGTTGCCTCTAAAAACGTTATTTGTGATAAAATCTCTAACTGAAATGAAGAATGATAGGCCTCCATGTGGAAAGGAATAAGGGGGTTGAGAGCTCCTACGTGCCCCATACCTCTTAGCTCTTGCTTCGCTGGAGAGGTTCTTAAGTTCCAGAGATGTTCTGTTCCCGCAGAGACAACGATAAGATCACCAGTTGTCTAGAGAGCAGAGCGAGAATAAAGTGTTCCCAGTCAGATAGAGAAAAAGGAGCCTTAGGCAGACCAGGGCTGCGTTCTATGAGTAGTCTTTCGTCGGCACTATGAGTTGACCTTATTTCCGCCTCTGGCGACTTGCCTTCTCTCTAGAGGCTGAGGCTATGCTGCAGACCCGCTGCTCGCGCTCTGTCGGCTATTATCTTTCGTCCCATCGGCATACGAATAGATGTATCCTTACTTTTAAATTTCCCAACGGGTAGGGCTATGCTCTAGGCTCCGAAATCATTTCACTGAAGCAAAGTCCGAATTTCTCCATTACCTCGAGGCAAAGCAATGGGGTTTGTATCAGACTCTGTGACTATTGCCATTCAGAAAATACAGCAAGGCAGGAAGCAACGCAAAGTTGTGCTAAAAACTAACCTCTAGGGAGTCTGAGGTTCTAGAAGCTCATAAGAACTCAGCTCTAATACCTCTTGAGCGAAGCGAGAGAAGGAGATTGTCTACCTATCTCTGGCGGTTAGCAAGATAATCTGGGTAAAACGTCGAAGCTGACAAGAGTTGATCAACAAGTCGAAGCCGCATGCAAGATGAGCTAGCTAGCCAGCTAGAGACCAAAGTTAACCAACTGACTAATGTCAACTTAACTCGAGGATATTAAGGTTGCATGCGTCAAAATTTATTATACACACCATATTTATGTAGTTGTACCTGATCGATAGATCGCGATTATAACATACGGCTGATTTCGGCGGAGATTCAACAATTAACAACAACAGTTCCGAGGCTGTAACGCAAACGTTATGATGGCCATCCCTATCATTTTCAAACTAAATGCACACGCTTTATACTAGGTTAATTTCACAATAACTTGGCAGTATTCCGGTAGTCATGTAATGTATTTAAATATTTCTTAACTTAAAGTTACCGGGTGCTCAAGCATGTATTTAAACATAAACTTAACTAACCGAGTTCAAGCATGCGTCGATTATTATGTAAGCGTATTTAGAGAGAAACGTCCAGTTACATTAACTTCGTAAATCGCTTTAAACCCGGTCAAACACAAACGACAAAAGCAATATTGCTCTGAGTTAATTTGAATAATGATACGGCCATAGTCGTTCCGCATTTTCTACCTCCTTCCATCGCTAGACCAAAACTGAATCATATAGTATCTCTGGCCCACTCCCTCTGGCTCCTATGACGGCTGGGGCGATGCTTCATGTCCCGGGATCTTAGTTAGGTCGAGAAGATGTTAACAACACCACTATTCTTAAAATCATAGCGAAATTTGTTTGTGCCTCGCCGAGCATGGTGCGGTTACAGTGAGGAAAATAAAAAAAGAGTCATGCATTATTATCCGAATTCTGCGAGATTACGTAATTGTTACTGGTACAAGTCGTGGGTATTATGTAAGGTATGACAAATTATTGGCATAGCTCATGCAATTATATCGAATGATATTAAAGGTATTCAAACTAAACTTAATTAGGGCATCAAATTAATTCGGTGATTCGGTTTTGAGTACAAAAAACTCGGTTTACTATTATTATGGAAAAAGCTGATACTGCGAGATAAAATGCAAGAGCAACAGAATAATGCCGTTGAAGTTATTAGCAACAATACTACAAGTATAAAAGCAACTATTCAGGGTTAAGGTCGGTTCACCGATAAAACAGCCGTGCAAAGAATTTAATCTAAAACATATAGATGTGCACATGACTCAAAATGTTGTACGTATACGTACCTAAACATCAGTAACAAACGAAACGTCAAAAGCTTTGTTCAGATGTGCACAGCTAACTTTAAAGTGCTCCAGAATGTTTCTATTGCCTCTTTCCCTCCATTTCCCTTTCTCACCCCTTCCGCTCTACTGGTTTCCCCTTGTTTTATTCCTTCCCAGCCTAAACTTTTTTTTTTTTTTCGCTGACTCACCGTGACGCGTGATGCACATATATAATCACATAACTGGTTAACGTTAACTGTTATATAAACCTACATTTAGTTAGTGAACAGATTGAACCCTGAATTATGGGTAATCAGCTACCAGTAGATTCTTAGTTGACTCCTATGGCTCCCGACCTACTCTCGCTACCTTGAGGGTCGTAGCCTCGTAGGTCTGGAAAATGAGGACAACTATTGGATCGCCTTTTGCCCCAGCGGCTGGACTCTGGAGAGTGGCCCCAGACTCCCTAGCTAAGACCTAGCGTAGGAGGAAAAAGGGGGGGTCAAGTTCTAACTATCCGTCAGCCAAGACTAAGGACAAAACTATGATCAAAAAGATGAGAAGAAGTGTCTGGGTAAGGGTACGAATCAGGTTGTAAGGATCTTCAGCGAAACCTAAACCTAACTGTAGTGAATGAGTTGTAGGCCAGAAACTTAATTCCCACGACCTTAACCTATGATGATAAGTTTAATAAGCTTAACGTTTAATTTGTTCAAGAAGTAACGAAGTCCAAAAATATAGATTGTATAGTTATTGGCATTAATAAAGTTTACTTCTACTTATTCAGCGACGAAATTTTAACAGGCCACAATCATAGGCAGTTAATTTTACGCGGGCAAGCATGGCCCCCACCCCTCCCCAACATAACTGTTAATGCCCAGTTTTATATGCAATGCAGAATATTATTTGAGTTGGACAACTGCAGTTTTAGCTCTGAAAACTTTTCTGAGCCGGCTCACGGAATATAAACAGCTCCCCGTAGCCGTGTTGTACAGAACAGTACACATAACGTACTGTGCTGCAAGTAGGCCTTAAATTTATCTTAGCATGGTACGGGAAAGTCGATGATCGAGCCGTCGGAATCGGGTCGGATACACGAGCCGTGCAATGTTAACATGCAAGCTTATCGACGTAACTTAACGTTAACCTTTAACGTTACTTATCGTGGTTGATATTTATACGCTTACGTACTGACTGACCCTGAAGGATATACGGGGGAAGGGTTAGGTGAGAAGTTGCGGGGGTCGGTTCGGGAGGAATTTGGAATTTTCGAGCGTAGCCAGAGCCAAGGGTGTTTCTAGCAGTGAGAGAGCAAAACAAGGAAATAATTAAATTTCTGGAGTAAGGCAACAATCTGGGTGGCAAATTATTGTTGCTATTCGGAATTAAGAATTAGGGGAGATAAGATGGGAGATAAGATGTTGACAATTAAGATCATCATTGCCAAGGACGCGCTAAAAAATTGGCCAATTAACTATTCGAAATTAGGGATTGGTCAGGGGCGAGATAAAGGAATAACAAATTGAGATTTGAAAGAGAGAAGGTTTGTAGTGTCTGTCGGGATAGGGATTTTAAAGATTATATATCCGAAATTTTTTCGAACAATTAATATTACAAGTTGAGCTCTGAAGAAGCGGGTGTCATCATTGCAAGATAGAGCTGGGCGCCAATAACGGAGCTAAGGTTTTGCAACATGATAAATATAATAATAATTCCCAGGGGGTTCTGAAAGCTTCCTGGGCCGAACCAGTTGGGACTCAGGAGGCGCTGGAAAATACCTTCAGGTTATAGGGTCGATTGGGCAAAGGTTGATCATACGCAGGCAAACGCTACGTTTAGAAGAAAAAGAAATGAAACAAATTGAAAAAAATGAATAAAACGCCACACAAATTTTTGACATCGTTAACCAAATGAAGATATGATCATCATTCTTAATAGTAGTTAAATTGGGAGAGAATTGTTTAACTAATTTTAGCTGAGGAACTAGCAACATAAGCAAAACGTAACGGACATAGAACAAAAATAAGTTAATACCCACTCCATTTGGATGTGTGAGGTCCAGTAGGGCTGAATATGTTTAAGTAACATGTCATAGTAATTAGTTGTGGTAGAGAAACATGTTAAAAGTAGTAATTAGGAAAAGAATACAAAAACAAGCTCCATGTCAGTCGACTGCAGGTATCGTTTCTTTTTGTTATGACCGTTGTAGATCAGATATCTCCAGTTACAGGTTCCATGTACGATCGGTACACCGCGTTTATATAAAAAGAACCATATTTGCTGCCGTTTTTAGTCTCTAATTTCAGTGTTGGTGACAATTTTTTATCTGAATTTGAATCGTGAAATATTGATTACTTGTTTTTGTTATTACAGAATAATAACTAGTGGTCTTCAACATTCAAGGTAAGTATCCATTCCGGCGACTGTTCGTCCATTGGCCATGTGTTTGGATGATGGAGATCCGTAAATCTATTAGTCGTTTCTCTATTCTAACTTTTAGATGCCAGATGAAAAAGGTTCTGATGGTTTATCTTCATCAGGAACATCATCTAATGGTGTTGATAATAAAAAACATCCTTGTTCGAGTGAAGTAACCGGTACTTTTAGTAATACAACTCCTATTACAACTGAAACTAATACGGTTTCCAAGCCTCAAATTACACAATCACCAGCACTAGAACCAACGAAAAAAGGTTGGTTTGGCCTTAAAAAGAAACAACCGAAAAAGGGCGATGGTGATGAACCAGAAGATGATACAGATCCATTTGAACATTTACAGGATTATGAAGCTAAAATTCTTCGAGACCAAATTTATTTACCAAAACAAAAAATATCTTTGACTACTTTATATCGATACGCAACTAAAAAAGATATTGCGATACTTGTGTTTGGTTTCATATGTTCCATAATTGCTGGTGCTGCTTTACCGATGTTCACTTTAGTGTTTGGTAGTTTGACTCAGGAATTCACAAAATATTTCACTGGGGAAAGTACTGATCCACAGTTATTTCAACAAAATGTCAATCATAATACACTTTACTTTCTTTATCTTGGAATTGGAATTATTGTGTTCTCATTTACCGATACTTTTATTCATGTTGAAAGAGGTGAAGTCTTAACTGCTAGAATCCGTCAGCGGTATTTAAAAGCTGTTTTAAGACAGAATATCGGTTATTTCGATAAACTAGGAGCTGGTGAAGTTACTGCTCGTATTACTAATGATACAAATGCAATTCAAGAAGGTATTTCTGAAAAAGCTGGTTTAATCGTTCAAGGTGTTAGTACTTTTGTGTCTGCTATTGTTATTGGATTTGTTAGATCCTGGAGATTAGCCTGTATTTTATTATCAGTAGTCTTTGCTATTGCTGGTATTATGATTGGTGCTTCGGTTTTTGTTATTAAATATACAACTAAAAGTACTACTGCTTATGGTAAAGGAGCTACTGTTGCTGAAGAATCTTTATCAGCTATCCGTAATACTGTTGCATTTGGTGCTCAAAATAGATTGGTTGAAAAATTCGATTATCACTTAAAAGAGACTATGAAATGGGGTAGTTATAAAGAAAGAGCTGTAACTATTATGGTGGCAGGTCTGTGGTCGATAATTTATTTGTCCTATGCTTTATCATTTTGGCAAGGTTCAAGATTTATTGCTCATGGTGAATTAACTGTAGGATCTGTAGTGACTGTTATTATGGCAATGATGATTGGTGCTTTCCAGTTAGGTCATGTTGCTCCTTCTTTTCAAGCTATTAGTGTTGCTATTTCATCTGCTAGTAAGATTTTTGAAGCTATTGATAGAGTTCCTGTTATTGATAGTGAATCAGATGAATTTGAAACTGTTGATGATGTTCAAGGTCATATCCAACTTACTGATGTCAAATTTATTTATCCGTCTCGTCCTGATGTTACTGTACTTCATAATATGAATTTAGAAGTTAAACCTGGTCAAACTGTTGCCCTTGTTGGTATGTCAGGATCTGGTAAATCAACCATAATCGGTCTTCTTGAAAGATTTTATTCTCCTATTAGTGGTTTAATTACAATTGATGGCAAAGATATTACTAAATTAAATGTTAAATGGCTTCGTCAACAAATTGCTCTTGTATCTCAAGAACCCACTTTATTTGCAGTTACTATTTATGAAAATATTTGTTATGGCTTAATTGGTACTCCTTACGAAAATGCTGCTGAAGAAAAGAAACGGGAATTAGTTATTGAGGCTTGTAAACAAGCTAACGCTTGGGAGTTTATTCAGAGTATGACTGATGGTCTTGAGACCAATGTTGGTGATAGAGGTTTTCTTATGTCTGGTGGTCAAAAACAGCGTATTGCAATTGCTCGGGCTATCATTTCTAATCCCAAGATTCTTTTACTTGATGAAGCTACATCTGCACTTGATACTAAATCTGAAGGTGTTGTTCAAGAAGCTCTTGATCGTGCTTCTAAGGCTAGAACTACTATTGTGATTGCTCATAGGTTATCGACTATTAAAGATGCTGATAACATTGTTGTTATGTCGAAAGGTCATATTGTTGAACAAGGTACTCATCATGAATTGATTGCTCTGGGTGGTATTTATGCTAAATTGGTTGAAGCTCAGCGAATCGCGTCTGCTACTGATTCAGATTGTGATTCTGAAGATGGTTCTGATGTTGAATCAAGAACTGCTCCACTGCAACTAGTTGATGATAGTGATACTAAATTGGGTTTGAAGAAAGTCGGTTCTACGAAATCTGTTTCCAGTGTTGTACTTGGCCAGGGAGCCTCTACTGTTCAACCTAAACAGAAGAGTGTTCTCCAACTTATTATAATGGTATGTATTGCAGGAGGAGAGATAAGGAAGGGATTTTGCTAACTTTTTTTTACAGTTGTTACGATTCAATAAAGCAGAAAAGTGGCATATGATTATTGGTTCGGGAGCTTCTGCAATTGCTGGATTTGGTTATCCCGCTCTCAGTATGTTGTTTGCTAAAGTCATTGGAGCCCTCATGGTTGCTCCATCTCAATATAAGGAAATGCGTCATAAAGTTAATGAGTACACCGGTTTTTTCTTTATGATTGGTATGATCTTGTTGTTCGTTTTTCTTATAATGATTGGTTTCTTGTCTTATGCATCTCAGAGACTCGTTCGTAAAATTAGACTTAATGTATTCAAACAATACTTGCGTATGGACATCGAATTCTTTGATAAAGATGAAAATTCAACGGGTGCTTTGACTTCTACTTTAGCTAAAGATGCTCAAGCTGTCGAAGGATTTGGAGGTGCTACTTTGGGTCAAATCTTACAATCGATTGTCACGCTTATTGGTGGTATTATTGTAGCCATTTCATTTAACTGGCGTTTAGGTCTTGTTTGTACTGCTTGTGTACCTATTCTTGTTGGATGTGGGTTTATGAGAATGTATGTTATGGTTCAATTACAAGAACGTGCTAAAAAAGTATATGAAGATTCAGGGGCGTACGCTTGTGAAAGCATTTCTGCTGTTCGAACTGTTGCCTCGTTAACTCGAGAAGATGGTGTTTTTAGGGCTTATGCAGATGCAGTCGAATCCCAAGTTAAACTATCTCGTCGTGGTATTGCTAGATCCGCTTTATTGTACGCGTTATCTCAAGGATTGACTCCGTTTGTTATGGGTCTTGGATTTTGGTATGGATCTACTCTGTTAAAAACTTTTACTATAACGAGTTTCCAATTTTTTGTTGCTTTCATTTCTGTTGTCTTTGGTGCTCAAGCCGCTGGTAGTATTTTTTCTTACGCTCCGGATATGAGTAAAGCAAAACAAGCTACTGGAAATGTTGCAGAAATTCTTGATATTGTCCCTAAGATTGATACTTGGTCAAATGAAGGTGAAGTTTTAGACCCCGATACAGTTAAAGGTAATGTTGAATTTGTTGGTGTTCACTTTAGATATCCTACTAGACCTGAAGTCCCTGTTTTAAGAGGTCTGAATCTTCAGGTGCATATGGGACAATATGTTGCTCTTGTTGGCCCATCTGGATGTGGTAAAAGTACAACTATTAGTCTTGTTGAAAGATTTTATTCGCCATTGGATGGTCAAGTGTTACTTGATGGACATGATATTTCTGAACTTAATATTAATGAATATCGTAAACATATCTCTCTTGTACAGCAGGAACCAGTATTGTATTCTGGATCTATTCGAGAAAATATTATATTAGGAGCTGTAGATGATGGTGCTGATATTTCTGATGAAGATATATATGGAGCAGCACGTAAAGCTAATATTCATGATTTCGTCATGTCTTTACCTGATGGTTATGAAACCTTTTGTGGATCGAAAGGTGCATTATTATCTGGGGGTCAGAAACAGAGAATTGCTATTGCTCGTGCACTTATTCGAAATCCAAAGGTTCTTTTATTAGATGAGGCCACTTCTGCATTAGATAGTGAATCAGAGAAGGTTGTTCAACAAGCTCTTGATGAGGCTGCAAAAGGGCGAACTACAATTGCTGTTGCTCATAGATTATCTACGATTCAAAATGCTGATATTATATATGTTTTTGATGAGGGTAAAATTTTGGAATCAGGTACTCATCAACAATTATTAGCGAACAGGAGTAAATATTATGAGTTAGTACAGATGCAATCATTAGATAGATAGAGGGATAGATAGAGTGGAGCGCAGCGGATTAAATCAAATCAAATCAAATTAATTAAGCATACATACACACACACGTATATAATACCCTAGTCAAGATTGTTTTTAAGTAATATATAATAATAATTTTTTTTTAATATTCATCGGCGTCTAAAGAATGGAACTTCTCAGACAATAGCATTTTGTCGATTGTCTTTAGCTGAGGCAGCTGTATCCGTCCGGGTTTGCCTATGGCGCCCGGGCGACGCTCAGGCTGCTCCCGATTAGACAAGGATAGGTAGTTTTATTTGCCACGATCATTATTTATTTACTATTGAATCTATTTTGTGAAATTATTATTACATCTCCTAGTCGTGAATTAATTGGGGTTAGTAGTGTTACAATTTGGACTTGTTTTTTGTTATTATTGTCACCAATTTTGGTTTCTTTCTTGGCGTGAAAACATAAAAAGACCTCTAATTTGGGACTTTTCAAATTTCTCTCATTTTTATTTAAAGACTAATAAGTGAATGTATAATTTATCCTGAGAAATATTCTCAAGTATTCACAGATTAGAGACTAGAGACTAGAGAGGGTCTTTATGTATAAGTAGTAAGGTCATAATTGAGTTTTGAATATCATCTTCGGAGGTAGTGGACATCAAATACTGTGACCATTCATCGGGAGCAAGTGGTGTCTCCCCCCCCTTAGCTTTGGCTACGACAGGCTAAACTAGCATGTGACAACAGCATAGTACACACGACTGAAAACAACTTTGTGGCTAGGATCAATAGTAAATCATATTTTAACAGATATTATTATTATCATGATTCTTAGAATAATTATCAAAGCGATTTTATTTGATCGGAGGTGGTTAGGCGGCTGAATGGAGTGAATCAGTGAAAGGTGTCGATCCCCTCCAGCCCAAATTGCAAATATATTGGCAACTTGAGAAATGGTTTCAGAATTAATTTAGATACCGTTGCCAGTCTGTTAATATATCCATATTCCTCCGGTGGCTCGGGCGTAGCTCTAGCTCGAGGAATCAAAACGAAATGCTACCGTATATTAATTAACTGGGACTGAACTGATGGATGTAAAAGTTGAGAACAAAAAAAATCTACTTTAACTGGAATTCGGTGATGGGTTGGGGTTGGTTTTCAGGAGAAAGTCATATCTAGTATCATACCCTATTACACCCATTTGTGGACTACATGTAAGGTTTAGATAGAGGTTAGGGTGAATGTTTTTATGTGTTGACGTATGCAGACAGAGCAAGAAAAGAAATGTGTTTTATAACGCTGTCAGAATTGATTCCAGTTGACCCCAATTTATTAAGAAATCAGTGAAAAACTAGAGATACTCGAATTCAATATCTTGATCTTCGTCGAAAATCATCGACTCACCCATCAAATTCTCAATAGAACTGGCTTCAGGACATTCAGATACTTCCAAGCTTTGAAGTTCTTTTTCGTTATGTTTTAGCGAAGATTATATTTATTATGCGACTTAAAATTATGGAACAGATATATATCAATCTGAGGTCTGAAGCCGTTCTTTCCTTTTCTTTAATATCTTTATACTTTTTATCGGTATGAAGCCTGAAAAGTTCCTTTCTATTTTGTTCAACAAGTTATATTTTTTGAAATGTCTGCGCGGCCTAATACTGAACCGAAATCGGTAGATTCCTTATTTAATGATCTAAATCAAAGGCAAAAATATCCTCAATACATTTCGTTGTACGATAGATACTGGAAAAACCAAGTTGGCCCAATCACGGTGAACGATGTTGTTGCAGTAAATATTACTTATCCACGATGCAATTCAATAATTGTAAGACGTGTGTATATGGAGCTAAAAGAATACATGATTGAATTTGTATGTAAACACCCAAACTTCATGCCTATGTTTAGTGTTCAGGGTCAACCAGGAATCGGAAAAAGTATGTTCCTGGTCTATCTCTTGATTTCAAGGATGATCGATAAACAAGAGACTCTATTTCAGTTTAGGTACAATCAATGTCTATTTTTCTGTGAATCAGGTGTCTATTTGACAAATGTGGAAGATTGCAGAACATATTTTTCGTACAGAAATTGCAATAAAGTGTGGTTTCTATATGATACCCGTATTGATGAAACCAACTGGATAGAGACACCAGGTGGTTTTCATATTCAATCTAGTTCCCCAAAGAAAGCAAACTATCATTTCTTTGAGAAACAATGTGGAGCTCGGCGTCTTTTCATGGATACGTGGTCATTAGAAGAAGTACTTACCGCATGCAAATATTCATGGCTATATAGTAACGAACAGATTCAGCGTGTATCCGAAATGTACTTGAACTTCTCCACTATTCCCAGAACAATCAGAAGCTATTGCGATACAGATGGCCATGGGTGCAACACCTTCAAAAAAACAGCACAAGATTGCGTCACCAGAATGCTTTCATTAACTCCAAATGTTGTGTCGACAACCAACATTGATGCAATAGATGCATCACATTATGTGTTCATAATGAGGCCGATACCACCAGAAGACATGCCAGAAGCTAAATTTGGCACTAAATACAAGCTTGAATTTGCTGCGGAGTATATAGGACAGACGTGTGAAAAGGAGATGCAGGCGTATAACAAGCATCAATTGAGAAATCTATATTACGCGGTTCGAAACGTTTCTGAGACAGTGAGTGGTGCTGGACCTATATTTGAAATACTCTCACATCAATATTTAACCAATTTGCCAGAGCTACGTATCAGCGTTCCCTCATTGGACTCAGGGCAGAATCTGGTATTTTCTGGAGCTAGTAACAGCGGCCGATTTAGGAATATGCATGATTTGAGGTCTTATTCATATAATGATAAGGGCTACTATCGCCCATACGACAGGAGCTTCCCCTGTGTAGACTCAATTCAGATTGCTGATATCAATAAAAGACGAAAGATAGTCTTGTTCCAAATGACTCTCTCGACTAAACATACGTGTAATTTGGAACGAATGATTGAGATACTGGAAACAATTAGAGATCCGCCACAGTATATTGATGATGTCAGGAATGGAAAGGATTCAATCATTTTAGTATGGGTCGTGCCAAGTGCTATTGTATTTGAGCGTCAATTTATACAGAAGCCATCTTATTCCAAAGTTCGGGTTCATCAGTATAAGTTGGCGCTTGATGAGGACACTCTGTTTGAAAACCCTGGTGAATTTGAGAAAAAAACACTTTTAGCTAAGCTGCGGGCAATGAGTTTCACACATAATAGATAACATGAATAACTTCTATCAATGATAGAGAGAGAGGTGCATTCCTTTTTGTTTTTTTGTAAAAGTTTGGAATTAAATAATCCTAAGAGTTGAAGTATTATAATATACAAAAATAAAAGTTTAATTTAACAGCAGCCGAACAAGAAATAATCAAAAAAAAAAATATATATATATATAATGTCACAGCAGTTCTAGTAACAACACCATAAATAATGGTATATAAAGACAGATCACTATCAGATATATAGATATAAAAATGTATCTGATTTTGATGAAAGATTTGAACTTTAAAATCCTGATTAATGGCAAAGAAAGGTAGAATTTATACCTATGAATATAATAGTACAAACTATAGATTCGATCAATTTACTAATTTACGATGTTAAGATTGTTAAGTATGAAATTTATTAGAAGAAGTCATTACATTAAGAACAATAAAAGCATAATTTTGAAAGCTTACAACTACGTATGTCTTAAAAATTTGAGCATTGTGACTTATATACAAGGACATTATGATAGCACGTCTTACATAGGCATTGTTCAACTCTGAACTTTTCCTTTGATATCTTTTCTATTTTTTTATTAACCAAAAGCTGCACATCATTTCCACCATCTGAAAACATCCTAATTTGCACTTTCATTTTTAACATCGTTATATACACTTTAATTTGTTAACTTTGCACAAAGCAACCATGAGACAAGAACAATGTCGGCCCATCCAATCTGTAGACTGTTCTCCGCAAATAAAATTAATATTTTCTAAAATGACAGTTAAAGTTTCTTGAATTATTTTCATGTTATCGGGGTAACTAAACATATCAAAATTACCTAAAACTGCACTTCTGGTGGTTATAATGTATTCCCTATCTTTATCATTAAAAACTTCTCATAAATCCGACATAAAAATTTTTAAAAGAGCCACCGAAAATTTTGGTTCCAACCAATGATACAAAGTCTCATGTAATGCAGTATTATCGTGGAAAATAGAAGCGTTTGGATAGTTGTTTTCTAAATACTTGGCAATATTCAGACGAATCTTGAATAACTTCTCCATTATCATCTAGAACAGGAATTGCAGCGAAGACTTTTCTTACTATTTCAGGCAATGTTTTCTGAACTTCAGCAATACCCAATGTCACAGATGTATATTCAATCTTTTTCAGGTTTAGGCACATACGCGCCTTCCGAGCATTAGGACTCCAATAAGGTTATCCTTCGCTACGGACCCGTACAATTTAATTGTAATGATAGTTTTTTTATCAATACCTTGAAGGTGATTTCATTATATAAATAAGATTCGTCACACGGAAACCTCTTGTACTATAGTAAAAATTGAAGCCAATGGTCAATATATCATGTTCATGCTATTCGACTTCCCAACCTCAGATAACTTTAATCATATGTTGAAGTCCGCGGATATCGACCGAATAGAAAAGTTTACAAATCTAGCCGGAATACACCAATCTCGAATCACTAACGCCGCGGACTGAAAATTTTTATATTAAGAAGCTTGATTATTCTGTAATAGACTAAAATCACTTCAAACCTTTGCACTGATTATTCATTCACCACTGAATATTATTGATACTTATTTTCTGCAAAAGTCTGCGTACCTTGCATAAGGAGCTTATAAATTCTGATAAGGTTGGGCATCCGCTTGTATTGCATAAGGTTAGCTGCTACACGACGATCTGCTTTGTAGTTCACGAAATTGGGGCCATTTGCCAAGGTTAAAGACTCTTGCATAAGCAGTTTATAAATTTTTGTGAGATTGGAAAATTGCACGAGTTCTTTTCAAGCATATAGGGAGGCTGTTGATAGGATTAGTAAGGCTGGTACGAGAATATGAACGGGCTGCTAGTAGGATCCAAGTGGAATGAGTAAGTTAAATTGCATTATTTTCCTGATCATACTTGATCATACCTGTTCGTCATTGTACTCATAACAATAGGGAGAAACACCTCCCTATTTATATTAGTCTGTTATCAATCAAATATTCATCGTAAATGACTAGGCCAAGAGATAGTCTTCTTCCAGATCACCATGGCATCAAGACACTCTCCGGCCGATGCGTCGAAACTGGTTGATATACAGAGTTCGAAATCCGTATGGGTATATATATGAGGAACGGGGCTCGTATTAAGTTAGCGTTATGTCCACTTTGTTGACTTCACGTGACTTAATGCCGTGTAAAATTGTCATTAGTTAAATTGTCGGCACCTCCCTCGTTCTCTCCCTCCTACTTTCTGTCTTAGGGCTGTTTGATTATATTAATCAATTCACTAATTCCTAACTGAGAAGATAAGTAGATACTAGATTCAGTGTCATTGATATTATTATTGTTAATCTTATTGCTAACTGAGAAGCTACTATAATATATTTTATTATAACATTTACCTAACCCCTTTCGTTCGTTAAGTAAGTGTCCTGAATCTGATCAATTCCCATGTATTGTCATGAGTGTAGAATAGAACTATGTTAGGCGCGTGTCGTTTAAGGTGTTATTTAGTGTAACCTACGTATAGACGGTATAGTTAGTCAGCCTTATTAGGTGGACTAGGTTTTACGTTTAATACTAACACAATAATCAAGTGTCGGTTCTACCTTTAATACTAACATATATGCTTATGTACGTCGTTCCCAAGAGGTTTGAATTCAAGCGTCAAGTTCCAAAAAGTTTCACAAGTAAGCTGACTGGTTAGTTTCATAAAGTAGTCTGCTATGCGTCACGGGCATATAAATATTCAAATACGCACATATATTAGATGACAAATAGATTATACTGATATATTCAACTTCAACACTAGTTAAATGATATCTCCTCCTCAAATGGCCCTTATCTTCAAACTAAATCGATTCAGTTGAATTCAATCTTTGGATAGATCCAGTCCTGATCTCCTTTTTCCTTAAATGATGTGGTGAACATAGAAAGACACAGCGACATGGACGTCTTCACTATTGATAGCTATTAATATTATGTTCAAAGTTCTTGCCCATCGCTTGTAAATACTAGTCTATCTGCATCTGCAGGGAACACCACCTAATGAGGAATTAAAACGTTAACGTTGTTAGTTAAGGTTAACGTTAAGTTAACTTAACGTTAAGGCGACGCTACGCATATATGTGTATGCATGATCGGCTAGTCAATCATGCATGCTACCGTTTAAGGTTTATTGGAAAGGGTAGGGGCATGAATATTAATTTAAGCAAGTAACTGAGACTATCCCCGTAACCCAGTGTCTTCTTCTCCTTTATTCTCATTCAAACTACGGTTTTTGTCCTATGACTCCTATCAGCGAGTTGTTGTTTCTACTCTCACAATTAATTAATCATTCTTTTTTATATTTTATATACTATGTCGAATTCAAGATTGAGGAAAGGCCGCAGTGGCCCAAACAGGATACAAAAAGGAGTTAACGAGAATGTCTCGTCCATTTTACCTGTGGATATCCTCAATAATATTCCTGCTCAGAATGACAACAATGCCTCACTGCCGAGTCAACCCGACAATGTCAGCAAAACTCACACCGATATTCTTAATCCCCTTCCATCCCATAAAAGTCTAGTCGAGTTAGCAGGCTCGGAGAGAACTTTTGACTTTTCTCGTCAACCACTTGTGACTCTTGCAAAGCTCATTGGACTGCGAATGGAAAAGTTGGACACTCATTTGTTCAGGAACGGAAGAATTTTTATTAACTTCTCCCTGTCTGCACTGGATATGTTAAATATATATATGGACCAAGTAATATCTCATGTTAGAATAATGTAAATATCTCATGTTAGAATAATGTACATAAACCAAACTTCGTACCACCTTCAACACTTCGCAGGTATTGTTTAAAATAGTCGGTAGAAAACACGAGACCTTAAAATATGAATTATCTTATCATTTATTTCTAATACTTGCAGGTCGGTATATCGGAAGGGGTGGTGGTGCGAGGTGGAAAGGCGTTCCAATTCTCTGTATAGGCAGTTCTCTGTTCAAACCTGATGATGGCCCTCACGGCCACGAAGCGGATGAATGTTTTATTCCGGAGTCAAGAGGTCCTGAAGATCTCCCCAGTTTTGTCCTTGAAGTTGCAGATTCCCAAGTGAGGGATCAGCTGGATACGGTAATAAAGTGGTGGTTGATATTTCCGTTGATGTTGCCTGCGACAGATCCATCTCATTCTAACGTTGTCAAATATGATATGGCTGCTATTGTCAACCACTCAGGAAGGCGTGGACCCGTCGTCGGATTTACTCTAGAGCTTTATACACGAAGGCGAAGCGTTGAGGTATGTCTAGTGAGTTCATTGATAGTGGATGGAGAATTGACGGAGAATAGAAATGACCCTGACTAAACGGAATTCCATATTCCTCCTTACTGGGCATTTTTCGATCGCTTCAATGAACTTGAACCTGACAATCAGGATGACATTGTGATCACCCCGGATATTCTTAATAAAATTTTAGATAGGATCAGGATCTTTAGTGCGTTATTGAATGTGTGGTTTACTGCTATGCGATATTTGCGTTTTCTTTATTCAGAGAAATGAATGGTGCTTCCCTTATTTTTTCTGCTCCCTTTTAGTCAAGTTAATATTGCCACTTTTCTCTTTAGAATAGGTGAGAGAGTGATAAAGTACATGGATATAATCTGGTTAGTAATGGAATCTTCCACATTTTTTGTTATTTATTATTTATTATTTATTTGCTATTCAATTTATTATTATTGGCTGGTTCAATACTCTTGTGTTTTTATGTTTTATTCCTAATTTCCTACGCTTTTTTCGTTATTATATACTCATAAATTAATTATGTTAAATACATGAAATTTTTATCTAATAAAATAGAATCGCTTCAGTTAGCCCATTCTTGTGTTCGAAGAACAATATACCGAAGGGGCAG